>PVLC010024088.1:0-26013 GCA_004027655.1 Graphiurus murinus
CTATTCTTTTTTTTTTTTTTTTTGGTACTGGGGATTGAACTCAGGGGCATTCTACCTCCGAGCTATACCCCCAGCCCTATTTTTTACTTTATTTTGAAACCGGGTCTCACTAAGTTGCGGAGTGCCTCATGAGGCCAGCTGAGGCTGGCCGCGAACCCGGATCCTCCGGTCTCAGCCTCCCGAATGCTGGGGTTACAAGCGTGTGCCACCACGCCCAGCTTCTAATCCTTTTTAATATCATTAATCTGTCTGAGGAGAAAGATCCAGGGAATTTGTTTTGTAACCACTTCTTATGTATATTCTGCACAAGTGGAATGGGCTTTGGAATTTGCCATCTATTATGGTCTGGTGTTTCAATTTTTTTTTTTTTTTTTTTTACTGGGAATTGAACCCAGGGACATTCTACCATCAAGTTACACCCCACAACTACACCCCCCCCCGTTTTTTTTTCTCAACATTGCACAAGCAGAGATAAATTCTTCCAGCAGGCTAAATTTAACACCACACTTATTTGGCATGGTGGACATAGAGGGTTTTTCAAATGGCATTTGAATGCTTTTTACTTACCAAGGGTCCCATTTATCCTCTGTTGATACAGATTTATGTTAATTTCATTGAACATTGAATCATAAGATAATAGTTTGTGACTTCTCATACATATTGCCTTCTAACTTCTAATTCTATTTCTTTCCTTATTACATAAATTTTCTGGCAAATTTAGGTTTTGTTTTCTTTTGGTGTGTGTGTGGTACTGGGGATTGAACCCAGGGACGTTTTACCTCTGAGCTACATCCCCAGCCCTTTTTATCTTTTAAGCAGGATCTCACTAAATTGTTGAGTACCTCACCACATTGCTAAGGCTGGTCTCCAACCTGCGATCCTCCCGTCTCAGCCTCCCAAGTACGGGAATTACAGGCGTCCATCACCAGGCCTGGCTAAATTTAAAATCTTTTAAAGGCAGAATAGAAATTATGTCTGCATTCTCCCCACCCTAATCAAGAGCTCCAAGCCAGAGCCAATCTTTCAAAACAAGCGGGAGGTTCCGAGCGTGGTGACACACCCCTGTAATCCCATTTCTTAGGAAGCTAGGACAAGAGGAAGGTCAAGACTAGCCTCCACAATTTAGCGAGACTCCGCAAACTAATGAGACCCCCAACAAACAACAAAGGGCTTGGAGTTCAATCCCCAGTGCCACCACCAAAAAAAAAAAAGTGCGTGAAGTTGTTCTTGCTGCTCTTTGCACCTCCAAGCGTTAGGGGGCGACAACATCCGCTGCCGCTCATCGGCTTCCGCTGAAGGCCGCTCTCGACGCGCACGTCCTCACGTAGACGTTGGGGGCGGGACTGCCGTGTGCGCGGTGACTGGCGGCAGCTGGGGGCTTAATAGTGCGGGTCTTGAGCTTGGAGAAGTTCCGAGGCGGCAGCTGCGGTAGCGGCGGCGGCCGCAGCGACTTGGACAGCAGGAGCGGGCCTGGGGCTCACCATGCCGTCTGTAGAGGAGCTTTACCGCAACTACGGCATTCTCGCCGATGCCACGGAGCAAGTGGGCCAGGTGAGTCCCGGAGCGGCCTGCAGGGCCCGGCGCCCCGCGGCCTCGGAAACGCCGCCCGCCGCGCCCCCGGGCCGGCGTGGTGCGGCTTGCCCGCCGCGGGCGCCGGCCTGTGCGGGGCTCTTTGGTCGGGGCGGACGCCCCTCTGTGGGAGGGCGGACTCCGGCTTCCCCGGGGAGAGCGGGTGCCCCGGTCCTGCCTCCTCTGCCTCCCTCAGCTAGCGGCTCTCGCCTCGGCGTTTTCTCACTCAGCCCTTTCACCTCACGTTACTGTTCTTTGCCCTGTGTTCTTTGCCCTTCAAGTCTTTCGAAAATCAGATTGAAAGTTTTCAAGAGGTCAAAAAAAAAAAAAAATACCTCTTGGAAGGCAAAAGTTGGGATTAATTTAGGAAGCGTGTTGAAGAGACCGAAGCTTGTGAAAAACTGAAGGGCCCTTTCGCTCAGACTTTAATGAAGACTTGGGGTTTCATTTATCCCGTATCTGTTTTGAGCGTCTGCCGCGCGCCGGGCGGCGGAGGCGCAGATGGAACTGGTGAGGGAGACTAGTGACACACGAATAAGAAAGATAGATTCGGTTTGTTTTGTTTCGATGAAAAGTTGTGAGGGAAAGTGTCATCGGGCTTGCGATGCTTGATGTCTCGAGAGGGAGAGGATACAACTCCAAATAAAGGGGTCTGGGAAAGGTTTCTGCTGGGTTTGCCCCAGACACAGTTTCCCAGCACTGTTGAGTTGTTCATACAAGCCATGATTCTTTGAGTTTTCAAGTTCGGTGGTACACTGAACTTGAGTGCGGGTCTTGGGCTCGAAGTGGCGATGTGTGTGGGGCGGGGAAGGGTCTTTGGGAAAAAAAAAAAAAAAAAACAGGTTCTCTTGGAGGTCATATTGATTGTTTTAGAAATCTCATGTCATACCTTTTCAGTGCCTAGAACCTTTTTGTGATTTTTTTTTTTTTCCTAACACATCCCATAGAGTAGAAAGTGGAAGGTCTTAGAGATTCTAAATAGCAAAGCAGTAACAGTATCCTTCCCGCCCCCTTTTCTTGGTTGTATATAATTTAAGTAGAACCTTTTTGAGCTGAGCAAAAGTCTGGGGGCTTTATTGTACCTCACCCTAGAATTGTGAATATACCAGCTTCAAGTATCAACGATTTTCCTTCTCTATTTCCATTTCCGTAGAGAGTTTCACTATTATTGTCTTTAAGAAATGTGTATTGACACTGTTGTTGATATGCATGGAGTGTGTTAGATTAGTGATGAAGGAGAATTTTCTGTCCATTAAGATAAGAAAGGAAAAACTGTGGTCATAGTTTGAATTTTTTATTGTTCCCAGAAAGAACTAGTAATGAAGATATTCTCACTCCTTAAGTAATTTGTGATTGAATTGGAAAAAGATCGAAGCAAATTGTATTACCTAAATTTGATTTTGCTTCACATCAGCTAGAGGTGATGGGATCACCACACTTTGTATATGGGGTGATGGGATTATCACATTTGTAGGTAGTGCTTTCCCAAAGAGATGTCAGGAATCTGCTAGGGAAAACTTTGAAATCACATAAGTGGTGCTGGCTCATCCTCCCACTCTCATTCTCTCCCCCACAGTAGGAAAAAAATGCTTAACAAGCACCTACTTAGAGTATATTATAGGGGAAATAGAAGCCCAACTGGAATTTACTTGTACTGGTTGAGTAGCCATTATCACAAATTCTGGGACCAAGGTGCTTCATGTTTAAAAGTTTTTTTTGAGATTTTTGAATAATTGCATGCACTGTGCAGGTATAGCATCCACAACCCAAAGTGCTCCAGAATCTGAAACTGTTTGAACGCCAATATGACCAATACTATGAATAATTGAAAGTTGTTGATATTTCCCTCTTCTGTCATCTTTAATTAGAAAAACCAGAGTGAAGTGAGAGTTCTCCCCACGAGGTCAGAAATGTCTTTCTCAAAGCAAAAAAAGTTTAAGAATTGCTTATAAAAGACAGATGTTTGTGATGGAAAGGACATCTTTTACCAGACCTTAATTAAAGTGCACAATTTCATTTGTTCAGTTCATTTTTAGAACATCTACCATATACTAGGCACTGGTATTTAGTATAATTCTCTGTAAGTGAAGTGTAATCAGTGCCTCCATGACCCTGTAATGACAGCTATAGAGCCACTGCTTAAGACAGAAAGATTGTTGCATAATGAAGTGTAATGATTTGTTCCAGCTCAATGAATCCTGGGAAAACTGAGGCTAGGAAAACTGTAGTACTGTAATATGTCTTTTAGAGAAAATACCTAAAACTGCTTACCAAAAGGGATAGTGGGTTTCAGGATATCATTCATTTGTAATTTTAACTAACAAAGGCAAGAGCCAACTTACTGGAAAGGACACCATTAAATAGTTTTTTTGTTTGTTTGTTTGTTTTTTTGCGGTGCTGGGGATTGAACTCAGGGGCATTCTACCTCTGAGCTACACCCCCAGCCCTATTTTTTATTCTTTATTTTGAAACCGAGTCTCACTAAGTTGCGGAGTGCCTCACTAGGTATCTCAGGCTGGCCACGAACCCGGATCCTCCGGTCTCAGCCTCCCGAATGTTGGGATTACAAGCGTGCGCCACCACGCCCAGCTTCATTAAATAGTTTAACTTAGGAAACTGACAATCCTGGCAGATACTTAGCTGGACACATCTGAACTGCATTTGAGTTTGTCAGTCTTAAACTTTCTTTTTTCAACTTTCAACCTTTGCCAGAGAGGTGAGTACCCAAGTTTCTCAGGTTGCTGCCATTGCAAGCCACCCAATAAAGTCTAGAGGTTGAGTTTGTTCTATCTATCTATCTATCTATCTATCTATCTATCTAATCTCGCTCTCGCCCTCTCTTCTTGCACCATACCTTGCCATCCAGTAGACGATTCTTCTCAAAGTTGAAAAATGTATACACCAGGTATGTAGCTGTAGAGTGCTTACCTAGTGTGTGTGAGGACCCAGGTTCAATTCTTAGTACTACAAAGGAAAGGGAGGAAGAAAGGAAGGAAAGCAGAGGGAGAGGAGGGAAGAAAAGGAAATGCAAGCAAGCATAGTGGCACACACTTGTAATTCCAGTACTTGGGAGGCTGAGACTAGGAGGATTGTAGGTTCAAGACCAGCCTCAGCAACTTAGGCCTTCTGCAACTTAGTAAGATCTTTTTTCAAAATAAAAAGTAAAATAGGGCTGGGGCTATAACTCAGAGGTAGAATGTTTCTGGGTTCAATCCCCAATATTACCACAAAAAAAAAAAAAAAACATACAAAGAAAGTTTCTCTGAATAAAGATAGTATGTGCCCATACATGTGTCTTTTACTTTATAGACAAATATATGGGCACCTGTATCTTCTAATAAGCCAACTGCAAGTGATTAGTTCTAAAGAAATCCTTAATAGCTAAAGCTTTCCAGTCACTCTCATCTTTCCTCTTGCCACTCTCAGTCTGCCTTTCCCCTACTCTGCTTCTGCCAGTCCTTCCTTAGGTCTCCCTCCTCTGCTGTGTGTTCCTTTACCTCTGTCACCTTGTTTTCTACTCTACTGTGCCCAAGGCAAGGTGTTGCCCACCATTGTTTCAGTTTTTCTGAATTTACTTTTTTTTTTTATTTTATTTTTTATGCGGTACTGGGGATTGAACCCAGGGGCCTTCTACCTCCAAGCTACACCCCCAGTCCTATTTTTTATTCTTTATTTTGAAACAGGGTCTCACTAAGTTGCGGAGGACCTCACTAAGTAGCTGAGGCTGGCGGAGAACCCGGATCCTCCTGTCTCAGCCTCCCGAGTACTGGGATTACAAGAGTACGCCACCGTGCCTGGCTGAATATACTTAATTTTAAAATGGAGATACTTAATTTTACAAAAAAAATCTTAAAAGTTTATGAAAATGTAGTAGACATCTGTTAAAGGACTGTCAGTGACACTGATCTGAGATTGGATCTGTGTAATGCCTAACCTCTGATTTCTCCTCTTGAGCACCTAACTGTTGAGTACACTGGCTCCTCAGGGTGGAGGAGTGTAGCCTTTACTAACATATTTCATGAAATACCACTCTCTTAGGAGCTTTATATGATGACTATAGACCAAGTTTGTAATTCCTCTAAAATATGTGGAATTATTAAGAGCCTGCATTTAGTATCAAATACACACGAAATATACTGAGTGTATGGGAAAGTGGTATAGCTTAGCCATATTCTTCTTATGTCATACTTGAGAAATATGTTTGTTGAAACTATATCTTTCTTTAAAAGAATGTTTTGTTTCAAACACAGCTTTATCTGGCACATCAAACATGGCCAAACATGGCTTTACCTGGCACAACACTGGACTCAAACATGGCTTTACTTGATATTTTACTGAGCACTTATGCATAGTGGTTGTATTTTGACAATCACTGCCATTAATTTCTTTGTAGAATATATCTGATGAATGTGGATCAAATTGTATCTTTGTGTGTGTGTGTGTGTGTGTGTGTGTGTGTTTGTGTTTGGTACTGGGGATTGAACCTGGGGGTATTCTACCTGTGAGCTACACCCCCGCCCTAATAATTAATTTTTATTGGCTGGCCTCAAACCTGTGATCCTCCTGTCTCAGCCTCCCAAATACTGGGATTTTATTTTTATTTTGAAACAGGGTCTTGCTAGGTTGATGAGAATCTCACTACTCGCTAAGGCTGTCTACAAACCTGTGATCCTCCTGTCTTAGCCTCCCAAGTACTGGGATTGTAGGTGTGAACCACCATACCTGGCTTACATCTTTTTACTTAAAAATATTTAGAGGTTTCTTTGTGTAGAGTTCTGCTTTTTAAATTAGATATTAAAAACACTGAAATATACAGGTTTAGAAATGCATTAAAAGTATTTACAATTAAAGCTTCCTGGCAGGCACAAATTTATATATATCTAATTGAAATATACTACTGTATTGGAAGAGAAAAAATAATCAGTGTGTACTACTTGGAATATCTTATTATGGTAACATCCTGCCTATCACCAAATCACTGTGATCATTAAGAATATCACTATTTTGTTTCCAGCTTTGAGAACCACAAGTAATAACTGCTGTACTTTAGGGAGATTCTGGGTTGCAGGCAGAGTCTTTTCCCCATGGGACAGTTAAAAACCATACAAAGAACTGGTAAGAAAGAATAACCTTTTATTTTGTATTATATAAAAGGTAATTGGTTGAAGTCTTATTAGTAATATTTGCTAAATTATTAGGTGAAACTGATTTCTACCAATGGTAGAAACTTTGACTTTTGGCTTGAATATGTTGAAATGTATTACTAAGTTGCCAGGCATGGTGGTGTACATCTGCAGTTCCAGTACTTGGGAAACCTACAGGAGAATCATGTATTGAGGGTAGCCTCAACAACCTAGTGAGACTCTGTTTCAAAATATAGCTCAGAGGTAGAATGCTCTCTGGGTTTAGTCCTCAGAACCAAAAAATAAATGTGTTAACCTTCCAAGGGTCTTACTGCATTTGCCATGCCATGTCCCAGTTTAGATGTCTGCATTGAGATTATATTTAGGACTTAAATTTTATCTTTGAAGTCCTAGATCTGATAAGCCTTTCCCCCCCTCTTTTGTTAAATAAGCTCTTGGAACATAAGTTTAAAAGAATCCAATTAAAGAAGTTTGGCAAGTATGACTGAAGAACCCCGCAGAACTGTTTGGGTCCTTGATCTGCTATTTCACTTACTGCATGGCCCTCGAATTATTTCACTTCTGTGAAAATCAATTTTCTCATCAGAAAATTAAATATAATAGTAACATTTGGTGAGACATGTAGACAAGGCAGCACTCTGTTCCTGGTAGACTTTGAATAAATGCTTCTGTTGCTTCCTTTTTTTATTTGATTCCAAATTTTTCCCTTGGCATGGGGAAAGTTTGTTACAAGCAGGAATTCTTCATTTAATTGTAGGCAATCTAAGGTGTTTCTTCAAGTGACTTAAAAAGTAAAGCTTAGGTTTGAGTTAAAGGAAATTAGAGTTGTAATTCTCTACAAAAAGTAAGGATGTCAGAACTGTTCAAGACTGATTTTATGAAGTCTAAAAGCTGTGAGATAAACCACAGGAGTGTAAACTGGTAGAAAAATCAGCCATGATATTTTGAACCTTTGCACTAAAAAGGTAATTTTCATTTAAGTGCTAACTCCTGAAGACTGGTGTTGTGACTACATGTCATAGGAAGCTAACTTTTTCTGCAGAAATTTCTTATTTAGGAGTTAGCATCCTGTTTAGTATTTCAATACTTTACATTCTGTTTTATTTTTTTCACTCAACATAGCATTGTTCATGAAAAGAATGTTCATAAAGTAAACATTGGTAATCTTATAATTGGATGTTTACGAGTCATTCCCCTCTTCATGACAGGAAGCAAATTTGTTCACATATCTAAAGCACTTAGAGCATTCCTACAGAATAGATACTATGCTGTGTGAATGTTTGGCATCAAGATTATAATTTTTAAGGACTTTCTTCATTTATTAAAAGTTTCGTTCCTATGTCCACCCAAAAGATGTATGTATGGTCTTATTCTATATTATTGCTGTTTGCCAGCTTGACCAGTGCCATTTAATAAAAGGGGCTGGTTTGGAGGCAACTCTATAGAGTTGGGAACTGTTGAATCTTCCCTCCATGAATTTCTGAGAGAACACAATTAACTTTTTGTAAAAGAAACAAATGAGCTTTGAATGTATTCTATATGTGATATTAAGGTGTCTTAACCCAAAATTGACTGGCTATGTAGAATAAATCATTACTACCTTCATATCTTAAAATATGAGGCAAAATTAGGCTGTGCTTCCTAAACTTCATGGAATTGCTTAATTTTAGAAATGTATCCCCTCTGCCTTCTTCAAGGTTTTGCTTGGAAAGAGGTACATTATGATTAAGTAAATGAAACACAACTTTTTGATCATTATTACCATTTTTTAAGCATGATGTAGTCACAAGGCTAGAGTTAATGATCTCTAGAATGAAGTAGTATTAGATTTACAAACATACTTGCTTTTTCCACTTAAAATTAGAATCATCTTTTTTCCCCAGTTGACTAATAAAATGGTGTTGGGGTGGAGATGAAACAGGATAGAAAGGTGGGTGTTCAATTTAACCAGTAAAACTCTAAAAATGAATCTTAATTCTTAGCCTTTGTAAAAAATTTAAACCAGAAATTGTTAGTCTTTGATTTAGTTTCCTGCCCTTCACAGTGTTTTTCTTGTTTGTTTGTTTGTTTTTTTCCCTGCTTTATTCTTTGTTTTAGCATAAAGATGCCTATCAAGTGATACTGGATGGTGTGAAAGGTGGTACCAAGGAGAAACGACTAGCCGCTCAGTTTATTCCGAAATTCTTTAAGCATTTTCCAGAATTGGCTGATTCTGCTATCAATGCACAGTTAGACCTCTGTGAGGATGAAGACGTATCAGTAAGTTTATGATTGACACTTCTCAGCAAGCTTTCAAGTATTTCAATGTGGGGGTAATAAAATCAAAGTAGTAATTATATCAGTGCACATTAAAATATTGCTCTATGGTTGGCATTGCACCATGCCCAGTCTTCAATCTGCATTTGAGAAAATGTATTAGCCCTTTAACCAGCTTTTGTCAGAAAAACATGGAGTCACAAAATGCTTTGTTTTGCTTATCCATTATCCACCATTAAAAATGGGTTGTGGCTCACATCATTCTTACAATTATTTATTGTGCATATGAAATTAGATTGTTAATTAATGCAGTTTAACACCCTTACATTTTTTGCATAGCAGAAAAATAATTGGTCACTGTAATAATCATATAACTACATGATTACTAAAATAAGAAAAAAATTATTTCTCTCTGAAATAGAATTGTGTTTCTGACTACTTATACAGGATTATAAGAATTTCAACTATTAGCTCATGGTTTTTCAAATAAACTCCATGAGTCACTAACATCTCATGCAGAATTTGTTACATATACACCTTATACAATTTGTTTTAAGTAAAACCTAGTAAATTAAGATCTGTATTTGGAATTAATTATAACCACAAGTACTGTATTAAGTAGAAAATACTGAAAAGTCTAAAGTAAGAGTTACTGTGTTTGGCACTACCACAGAAGCCATTCTAAAGGAATACTGTATTGTATGTCCAAAGGTAGTACAGTTGTATATTGTTAGTATATAAACATTTGTTTGTGATCTCAAATACCTATTCCAGTCTGGTATTGTGTTTAATATCCCTTTACACTACATTTTGTTTTACTTATTCTTTGAAACTTGAATATTAATTTGGAGCAAATTGGACCGGACATGGTAATATACACCCATAGCACCAGGTATCCAGAGGCAGAGGCAGGAGGATTGCTTAAGCCCAGAAGTCTCTCTGGTTTTAGTTTTTTTTTAAGCTGTTTGTTGTTGCTGTATGATAGTATTTGGTTATTTTTTTGTTTAAAATCATTCCCAGATTCGACGCCAAGCAATTAAAGAGCTGCCTCAGTTTGCTACTGGAGAAAATCTTCCCCGAGTGGCAGATATACTGACCCAACTTTTGCAAACAGGTAAGGAATTTTATTATTACTATTATTACCTTTTTATCTAAATATATTTTCTTTCTTTTTTTTTTTTTTTTTTTTTTTTTTTTTTTTTTTTTTTTTTTTTTTTTTTTTTTTTTTTTTTTTTTTTTTTTTTTTTTTTTTTTTTTTTGCAGTACTAGGGCTTGAACTCAGGGGCGTTCTACCTCCGAGCTACACCCCCAGCCCTATTTTTTATTCTTTATTTTGAAACCGGGTCTCACTAAGTTGCAGAGTGCCTCACTAGGTAGCTGAGGCTGGCCGCGAACCCGGATCCTCCGGTCTCAGCCTCCTGAATGCTGGGATTACAAGCGTGGGCCACCACGCCCGGCTAATATATTTTCTTTCTGAAAGTGGTTTTGTTTTTAATTGATTTTGCATGGGGGGGGGGGTGCTGAATGTCCTTCCTCTGACAAAGGTTAAACTTCTTCATTCAGTAATTTGAAGTTTAATCACTTCTGATTATTGTCTTCTCCCACCACCCCCGACCCTCACTCCTGTACTGGGGATAGAAACTAGGACCTTGTGCATACTAGATAAGTGCTCTACCACTGAAATATATCCCCAACTTCTGACTGTGTTATTCTTGGTGGTGGTTTGGTTTTATTTCTGTTTATAAAAAGCATGCAGACTGGATTCGCTTAGGAATTTTGATGCATCATAATTTTCCCCCTGATCAGGTTCTCTGCCTTTATAAAGAAGATGTGTCATTTTGATACTTGAGAGAATTATTTAAGATACAAGTTTCCTCTTAATCTGTGAAAAACTGTGGCGTGTTAAGTTTGAAAATGTAATAGATGGTGTTTAAAAATTGTTATATGTTAGCCAGGAGTGGTGGCGCACACTTGTAATCCCAGTACTTGGGAGGCTGAGACCGGCGGATCCTGGTTCATGGCCAGCCTCAGCTACTTAGTGAGACCCTGTTTCCAAATAAAGAATAAAAATTAGGGCTAGAGATGTAGCTCAGAGATAGAATACCCCTGGGTTCCATCCCTAATGCTGAAAAAAAATTATTTTATGTTAATTGTGCTACTTTTTTTCTATCCAGATGACTCTGCAGAATTTAACTTAGTGAACAATGCCCTGTTAAGTATATTTAAGATGGATGCAAAAGGTAAGGCCAGATCTTATTTTGAATTGTGCTGTCTTAAGAAATTAAGGAGCTTGACATTACTTATTAAGTCTGGGGTTTACCCAGAGATCTATTTGTAAAAATTGTAGGTATTCTGAAAAAAGTCTTAACTCAAGATGTTTTTGACAGCCGGGCGTGGTGGCGCATGCTTGTAATCCCAGCATTCGGGAGGCTGAGACCGGAGGATCCGGGTTCGAGGCCAGCCTCAGCTACCTTAGTGAGGCACTCCGCAACTTAGTGAGACCCGGTTTCAAAATAAGGAATAAAAAATAGGGCTGGTGGTATAGCTCGGAGGTAGAATGCCCCGGAGTTCAACCCCCAGTACCGCAAAAAAAAAAAAAAAGATGTTTTTGACTAGAAAAATAGAGTAGAAATAATTGCAAAGACAGATCAAACTTTTACTTTAGGAATTTGTTGGAAAAAATTTTCTTTTACAGTTTAAAAACAATTCTTCCAAAAATATAAAGTCATGTTCAAGCTGACTCTATTCAGGAACAAAGCATGTGATCACTCTTATGGTAGAAATCTTAAACCGTTTCACTGCTATTGATGGTATTAGGAGGTTAATGAATTTGTTAGAAAAGAAATACCATAAATTTAGTTAAATTTGAAGACTTCTTTGCAGGATACATTGGCTTACAGCAGACAACTATTTTGTTTTGTAGGAACTTTAGGTGGCTTGTTTAGCCAAATACTTCAAGGAGAGGATATTGTTAGAGAACGAGCAATTAAATTCCTTTCCACAAAACTTAAGACTTTACCAGATGAAGTCTTAACAAAGGAAGTAGAGGAACTTATCCTAACCGAATCCAAAAAGGTAAGCTTTGGTCATCATTGAATAGAAATTCTCCAGAGGAGTAGGACATCTCTTAATTGGCAGTATTCATCAAAGTTGTGTTTGTCTTGTGTAAAGTCACACATTCCATTAGAGTTCTAATTGAACTTCAGGTTTTTCTTATGTTGTATTTAGCACGTGGTCTCTCATAATGATAAATTGGTATAGTAATTTAAAGAGGTGTAATCACATTTAAATTCTATTCTGGTATTGAAACAAAATTTATGTATTTTTTAGGACTCTATACAAATCACCTCCTTCCGGAAACTTTCCATAGTTCGTACCCTTCTCTTCTATCTTAGGATATTCTGGATTATTTCAAAATGAAATGTAATATCATATTATCACATTGGAATGATCTGTCCTTTTCATCCTACCTCATGACACTATTAACTCCTAAAAAGTGAAACTATGCTTATGTGTTTGTGCTCCCAACATCTAGTATACTTACAGATGCTAAAATTGGCAAGGCATGTCACAATTAACTTTTCACTTGTTTTAAAGTGTTAAGGTTTGGGAATAATTATGTTTTCTAAATGTTTGAGAAAATTCAACATTTTCTCTATAATAGTACCACTCACTCACTGATTAGATGCCTTCACTTTGAATATTAGAATATTTAACCTAGGCCCAGCTGGTAACAGTATGTCATGATTACAAGCTCCTTGGGTCAGTGAACACAAGGATTTAAACTCACTACTATGAAAGACTTAAAGCTTGCACGGTCTTCTAATTTATGTAGAATTACCATATTATTGTGAATGAGGCTGCTTAATCATAGGAAGCTAAATCTGACTTAACAGTTCGCTGCAGAATTTCTCAGCCATTTTTATCATTCTCTCAAGCATTTTCATTTATTTTATTTTATTTATTTTTTTTTTTTGCAGTACTGGGGATTGAACTTAGGGGCATTCTACCTTCAGGCTATACCCCTAGCCCTATTTTTTTATTCTTTATTTTGAAACTGGGTCTCACTAAGTTGCGGAGTGCCTCACTAGGTAACTGATGCTAGCCTCGAACCCAGATCCTCCGGTCTCAGCCTCCCAAATGCTGGGATTATAAGTGTGCGCCACCACACCCTGCTCATTTATTTTTCTTAATCATATCCTTGTGAAATTTTAATGCCACAGACATACTGTATGTCTGTGTATGTTGTGTTTATATATTTGTGCTTCGTACATAAAAAAAGTAAAATTTTCAAAGAAGCAATTTTTGCACCCTTGGAGAATGCATGGTTTACTCTGAAGCTAGAAGCTGTCTCTTCATCCCTATCTCAGAAGCATTAATATCAGACTTACTTTAGTAACTGAAATAAATTTGCTATTCTTTGAATATTAATCTTCCTTTCCCATTCAGGTGATGAAGATATTGTCATTCTGAATTGTCTCTTTCCAGGTCCTAGAAGATGTGACTGGTGAAGAATTTGTTCTGTTCATGAAGATACTATCTGGATTAAAAAGCTTACAGACAGTGAGCGGAAGGCAGCAACTGGTAGAACTAGTAGCCGAACAGGCTGATCTAGAACAGACCTTCAACCCATCAGATCCCGACTGTGTGGACAGGCTCTTACAGTGCACTCGGCAGGCAGTACCCCTCTTCTCTGTGAGCTTTGTTTTTCATAGCTGATATTTGGATTATTAGCTATGTATATTTCACTTGAACATTCTCCATAACTTTTCATAAAAGTATTTTATGTGTTTGTGTGGTTTTAGGGATTGAACCCAGGGGCATTCTACCTCTGAACTACATTCCAGCCCCATTTTATTATTTATTTTGGAACAGGGTCTTGCTTAGTTGCTGAGATTGGCTTGAATCTGGGATCCTCCTGTCCCAGCCTCCCAAGTACTAGGATTACAGGCATGCACTGCCACAGCCAGCTTCCTAAAAGTATTCTTAGCACACTAGGGTGGATATTTACTTTATGGAGGCCAGGGTAGGGTTTGTAAGAAAGAAAATTAGGGGGAAAAAATTCATTAAAGTCTTATAAGTACTTTTTTTTTTTTTTTTTTTTAAGTCATAAGAATTTTGTATTCTGTCTCTAGTTGTATATTTCCCTGTTTCCTCTGGCCATGAGTCTTCTGGGATATGCATACCTCAGTTTGAAACATAGTTTAAAGGGTCTGTGCTTTTTGAGAAATGTATAGTTTGAAAATCCAACACAAAAATATACCTAAATTTGACTTAATCAGTGAAGAGTTCAAAGATCTGAGCTGTCTCAATGCTCCAGGTGACTTTGCACCAATGTATATATTGTCTTTTGGTGTTATTTCTAAGGTAGTATATTTAGTTGTAGTACTTGATGTTGTGGTGCTTAATTTTTTTTTTTTTTTAAATCCAGGGACATTCTTCCTTCAAGCTACACCCCCAGCCCTTTTTATTTTTTAACTTTTGAAATAGGGTCTCAGTAAGGTGCTGAGGCTGGCCTTGAACCTGTGATCCTCCTGTCTCAGCCTCCCAAGTACAGGGATTACAGGCATGCCCCACCACATCCACCTTACTTTATACTTTTGATTGACCTGCTACTATAATATTTAAGAGAGTAATTTTTTTCCTTGACAACTCAGTATTTGAATTTTTTTGTTGTTGTTTTTACAGAAAAATGTTCATTCCACAAGGTTTGTCACTTATTTCTGTGAGCACGTTCTCCCTAACCTCAGTACCTTGACTACTCCAGTAGAGGGGCTTGATATACAGTTAGAGGTAAGGAAAAAAAATACTTATTTCAGTACTGAAAACTCATTCTTATATTTTAACAGAAATGTAAACCACTAACTTACATATTAGTTTTAAGGGAATAATTTAAGTGAATTTAGCTGAAGTTTGCTGCAATGGGAAAGTACTGCCTATAGATTTCATTATAGTCAGTCTCTACCATGGAAGCCTTAATATTTTTAAACATTATAGTCTTCATCTCCATAACTTACAAAACCATATTTGAACTAGATTAACATAAAATATCCTTAATTCCTGATCCTCCAGTGGAATTGACCATTTTCCTCCTGCCTTCTATCTCAATTGTAATGGCCAGACACATTCTCTTTACAGCATCTGTAGTACTTTACATCTATTTTTAATATTTCTGTCTATACATTTAATCTGATTTATCTCTGTATCCTCAGAATCTAATTCAGAGACTGATTCTGAAGAACACTTAATGATTATTGAGTTGGACTGAAATATAGAAATGCACATGCCATTTCCTTCATAGGTCTCTGATGTAGACAAGAGTCTCACTGTATACTGACACCATAGTTTGCTTCAAATGTCCTGGACTAGGCTCATCAGACTGGGATTGGGTAAAGCAAGAAATAATATTCAGAATATTGAGTTACTGGTATTTTGAATTAATATCTAGAAACTAAGCTTAGTAGCAAATGAAGTTCATCTTAAATATTAGTAAATATTTGCTGTTAAGAGTTCTAAGTATCTCTTTCAAGTTGTTTAACATTTATTTTTGCATTGTAATTAACACATTATTAACCTGTTGTGGAAAGTGTCATATATATTCATTTTCTTACTTTTTACAGATGTATTAGGAATCATCTGGGATTACAGTCCTTGCCCATTCAAAACTTAATAGTAAATTGTGTGTTTTAGGTACTAAAATTGTTGGCAGAGATGAGTTCCTTTTGTGGTGACATGGAGAAGCTAGAAACAAACTTAAGGAAACTATTTGATAAGTTATTGGTAAGAACTTTTTTTCCTATGGTATAGTCATTATATAGCCCTAAGGATTCACTTAATATTAATTTCTAGATAATGGAGAACCGTCTTTTGAAATTTAAATTCATAAGTCTAGCAAGTATTATCTGGTCAGATCTCATGTCTGCTTTTTAAAATATCTGTTTAATCTTGGCATTTGTTCTGTTGATGTTTTGTGTAAACTTCATACAGGATTTAGATAGTAGATCTTTCTCTTGTTCCTGTATCAAAATAACTTGTGTAAAAGAAATTTACTCTTCTGATTGTGCCAAATAGTCTCAAAACTAAAGTTAGCATTGTAAAAGGTCATTTGTTCCAGGCCACCAACTAGGTAGCTGCCTAAGGCCAAGTAACTTTAGCAAAAAAGAAATAAAGTCTGCCATTAAGTTGTAATTGTAGAGAAGTTCGGTCCCCTGATAGAATCATTACGAGCATTACTGATGGTTTTTTTTATGTGAGCAGCTATAAAACTACCACAGTGAGAAGCCGTAGGCCTTTGGCATGATTTGATTCATTCAATACCTGCTGTTATCCAGACTTGCAGTACCTGTTAGGGTGTAATAACACGGATATTGAATGACTGGTCACACATTCAATGTAAAGCCGATCAGTGCTTAAAAAACTATGGACCCTCGGTTTCAAAATAAAGAATAAAAAATAGGGCTGGGGGTATAGCTCGGAGGTAGAATGCCTCTGAGTTCAATCCCCAGTACCGCAAAAAAAAAAAAAACTATGGACCCATGTTCAGAATGTTTGAGGTTGGTTGGTTGGTTTTGTGGTACTGGAGATGGAACCCAAAGGCATTGAGTTACACTCCCAGCCCGATTTTTTTAAATTTTGGAACAGGGTGTCACTAGGTTGATGAAAGTCTCACTACTTGCTGAGGCTATCCTTGAACCTGTGATTCTCCTGTCTCAGCCTCCCAAGTACAGGGATTACAGGCATGTGCCACACGTACCCAGCTTAGAAAAGATTTTTAGAGTCATTAAGAGTCTCACATTTTGACATCAAAATTAGATTGAATCCTGACTCTGAACTTTGTTTCATCTGTGTAAGTGCCTAATGTTAGCTACTTTTATTTTCATTGTTAGTAGTAGCTGCTGTAACTTAGGTTGTTAATAAGGAGAGCTGACATACTAAAGTCTTGATCCAATAGGTAAAAGAGAGATCTTGCCTAAGTTTCTGTTCTGGGTAGTTTGAATGTTCCATGTCTTAAAAATGTGCCTTATAATTACCTGAGTATCTTTATAATTAGAGTGCAAACATCTCCATACTTCCATCCCTTAGGAGTACATGCCTCTCCCTCCAGAAGAAGCAGAAAATGGAGAGAATGCTGGGAATGAAGAACCCAAGCTGCAGTTCAGTTATGTGGAATGTTTGTTGTACAGTTTTCATCAGTTGGGTCGAAAGCTTCCAGATTTTTTAACAGCCAAACTGAATGCAGAAAAGCTCAAAGACTTCAAAATAAGGTGATATATGATTGAGATGTTTCAGTCCTTGGCAAAGGTGATGGCTGTCCTAAAGTTTCCTAGGTTTTGTTTTGCAAGAATATTTTTGTCACCGTTTTATGCAGTGGGACAGAACAGATAGTCCAGAAAACAGCCATGCATATAAATATGACAGATATAGCAAAACAAAACCATGGAGGGAAAGGAACTTAAAAAAAAAAAAAAAACAGACTGTCTCTCCTCACTTGTTTTATAATCTTGGGCAAGTTCCCTGACCTCTTTAACCCTCCAAATTTTCCTACTGAATTTGACCGATGCAGTACCTCAAGAAGATGTGGAAATTCAGTGAGACAGTCATTACACAATGTCTTGGCACATAGTAGGTACTCAGTAACCTGTAGGCACTTATTGTTAATGATGTGGTGTTACTAGAGGAACAGTGCTAGAGTAATCAAGATAAGTAGTTTTCATAAAGACAGTTTGTATTGAATCATTCTATTAAAAAATTCACATTTAGGCCGGGCGTGGTGGTGCATGCTTGTAATCCCAGCATTTGGGAGGCTGAGACCGGAGGATCCAGATTCGCGGCCAGCCTCAGCTACCTAGTGAGGCACTCCGCAACTTAGACCCTGTTTCAAAATAAAGAATAAAAAATAGGGCTGGGGATATGGCTTGGAGGTAGAATGCCCCTGAGTTCAATCCCCAGTACTGCAAAAAAAAATTCACATTTCTAATTTTTAAATGCTTGAGCCAGTGTTGCCTTTTATTGTCTTCTATGTGCCTAAGAAATTGATTTAATACTTAATGAAATACTTGATCAGAAACAGGCAATTTAAGAGATTACTCTTTATTGGTCATGTAGCCAATTTCTACACTTATAATCATTTTACTACAGTAGAATATTGTTAGGATTTATGAACAAAATTGAAGTGATGAATTGCTAATTAAATGCGTTTTCATTTAGGCTGCAGTACTTTGCACGGGGCCTACAAGTTTATATCAGACAACTTCGCTTGGCTCTCCAGGGTAAAACAGGCGAGGCCTTAAAAACAGAAGAGGTAAGAACACTAGCTCTCATTATATATCTGACTATATAGGATTGCATTGAGATTATTGATTTTCTCTGATCAAGCCTAATTTAATCTGTCTTCATCCCAGTTCTCATAAGATATTTTGACTTTTCATTATTTCTTCCTGTAACTTAAACTGATTTCATTTAAAACAACTCCTGTATGCATCTGTCCTCTATACAATTTTTATATTGTGGATGACATTTTAAAGATGATTTGCTTTCTTTATCTCTAGAAATTTGGTGATTTTCTAGATTTATTTTTTTTTAATACTTTTATTGGCACCTTATAGTCTCATCATAACGCAGTTCATAGTGAGGGTGACATACGTGCACATAGTACTTGGCGAGCTTTCCTCTCGCTCCCTCCCCTCTCCCCCTTTTCCCCATACATGATACTGGTATTCTCACATATGTAAATAACCTCTGTGGGAGTATTTCCTTTATTCTCCCCCTACCCTCCCCTAAACCACCTCCCTTGCTCCGCTGGGGTTTCTCCTCCATTATCTGAAGTCCCTCTTGTATCTCTCCTGTATCCTTTCCTGCATATGAAAGAAAACATATCACCCTTCACTTTCTGTGACTGGCTAATCTCACCATAATCTTCTCCAGGTTCATCCATTTTCCTGCAAATGACACAATTTTGTTCTTTATTGCTGATATTAATTCCATTGTGTATATATCCCATAATTTTATAATCCATTCATCTGTCAATGGAGGTGTAAGTTGGTTCCATAATTTGGCTGTTGTGAATTGTGCTGCTATAAACATAGGTATGTGTTCTATAATATTCTGATTTCAGTCCCTTTGGAAAAGATATCCAGGAGTGGTATAGCTGGATCATATGGTGGATGTAACTAGAAATTATTCTGAAAAAGAAATGTAGTTACTCTAGTTCTAGGTCAGAATGGAATATGCACATAGAAGCTTTTGGCATTTCAGTTTACTTCTGTTTTTCCTTTGCAGAATAAGATCAAAGTAGTTGCATTGAAAATAACAAACAATATCAATGTTTTAATCAAGGTAAGTCTATCCTATCTCTAAGAAGTTTTCTATATATTTGAGGTCTGTAATGATAGTGTATAAGGGGAGATGCCATTTGATTCCCAAGGTTTAGCCTTTTGAATAGCTGGTAAAACCCAGCATTACTTACTGTAAGAATAGATTTGTGCACATGAAATATCTTCCTGTGAGCCATATTCAGTGGTACACACCTGTAATCCCAGTTTTTGGGAGTCTGAGACAGGAGTGTCACTGGTTCAAGGCCAGCCTCAGCAATTTAGCAAGATCCTGTTTCAGAAGCTCGGAGGTAGATTGCCCTTGGGTTCAATTGCCAGTTTAAAAAAAGAAAAATCAGCCAGGAATTGTGGCGCACACTTGTAATTCCAGTACTTGGGAGGGTGAGACAGGAGAATCGCAGGTTTGTGGCCAGCCTCAGCTACTTAGTGAGAACCTGTTTCAAAATAAAGAATAAAAATCAGGGCTGGGAATGTAGCTTGGAGGTAGAATGCCTCTGGGTTCAATCCCAGTAATGCCAAAAAAAAAAAAAAGGAGAAGAAACTCTTCCTGTGGTCTTTTGTTTGGGGGTGGGGTGGGGAGGGTTTACTGCGGTGCTCAGGTTGACCACAAACCTGGGATCCTCCTGTCTCAGCCTCCCAAGTTTTGGAATTATCAGCATGCACCCCCATGCCCATCTTCTGTGGTCTTTTCTGTAAAATTGTGTATGTAATAAATTCATAGCTTTTTGTACTATAAGCCAGGGTAGACCTTCCCTATAAGCCATAATTACCTGATAATTCTGTTTACCATTCCTAAGTATCTACTTAGCATATTTATATAAGGACTAGTGTACCTTAAAGTTAATCTGATAAAAATTATGTGAAATAATTACTTTTTCTCAAAAGAGTAGGAGTGGGCATGGTGGCACGTGCCTGTAATCCCAGTACTTGGGAGGCTGAGACAAGATTGCAGGTTTGGGGATAGCCTCAGCAACTTAGTGAGGCCCTCAGCAACTAAATGAGACCATGATTCAAAATAGCATATAAAAATGAGCTGGGAGTGTAGCTCAGAAATAGACTGCCCCTGGGTTCAATCCCCAATACCCAGGAGGGAAAAAAAGTTGGTAAATATTGTTTTATCCTGATACTTGAAAAACAAAAATAAGCTGCACTTTAAATGATGTACACAAAATTATGTTAGAGGGGTAATAATTGGTATGATTTGGAAAAAAAATTGTCCCTGTGTGTTTGTTTTATTTTTTTGCGGTACTGGGGATTGAACTCAGAGGCGTTCTACCTCCGAGCTACACCCCCAGCCCTATTTTTTTTTATTCTTTATTTTGAAACCGGGTCTCATTAAGTTGCGGAGTGCCTCACTAGGTACCTGAGGCTGGCCTGGATCATCCGGTTTCAGCCTCCTAAATGCTGGGATTACAAGCGTGCACCACCACACCCGGCTCGTTTGTTTATTTATTTATTTTGAAATTTGGTATGGGTCCCTATTTAATCACCAAGAAAGAAAAATTAAAGCTTCCTCTCTTTAAACATTTTCCCCTTGTGGCTGGGTACTGAACCCCAGGGCCTTGAAGTCTTTAGGATGTATCTTCTTGCTTTCTATCCTATCCTCACCACCACTCCCTGCCACCAATTAAATACATTAGAAATTTTGTTTCATTTTGTCTCTCCAGGATCTCTTCCACATTCCTCCTTCTTTTAAGAGCACAGTAACATTATCCTGGAAACCTGTACAGAAGGTTGAGATTGGGTAAGAAATATATTTTAAAGGGCCTTCTTTGAAGGGTTATCAGACTCTGAATTCAGTTGTCATTTTATTGTACAGAAAAGTGTTAAATGATTCTCAAGAAAATGTCAAATATTACTATAGAGCACAAATTAAAATACAAAATCTGATTCTAGTATTTGAAATAAACTGGTGGAATACAACCCTGGCGCTTTCTTGGAGCAGACTTGTTTGTATTACTATAGTGTATAACTAGAGTTTTCTGAATAGTTTTTATAAAATGAGTCACTTACATGTAAGTCTATAAAGCTAACAGGTTATTTTAAAGCCTTGTCTGATGATATATAACCAAGCCACAGTTACTTGATGACATGGAACATTATTTCCTTATTTTCTGATGTAACTGTCCTCTTCAGGCTATCTTTTACAGCTGATTCTATGTTAAACATATTGATGGGTTCTGACATAATAGAGTACATTTTAATTGCTGTTCTTCCAATCATTGTAGGCAAAAGAGAGCCAATGAAGACACGACTTCAGGTTCACCACCCAAGAAATCTCCAGCAGGACCAAAAAGGGATGCCAGGCAGATATATAATCCCCCCAGTGGGAAATATAGCAGCAATTTGGGCAACTTTAATTATGGTGAGCGTTTTCGTTTGGGTACAAGCAATATGAGATTAGATAGCAATTGAATTATACTTGATTTAATTATTAAGTAGGGATAGTATCTGCTCTGCCAGGTGACTTTGCTAAGCTAGTTTGGGAATTAGACCTGTTGGGAAAACAGTTTCTCCCAGTTTTATCACCTTTGTGGACTTGAAATTGAGTATGTAACACTAAGCACAAAAGAAAAAAATAGGCCTCCTTTATTCAGAGGAACCAACAGAAATAAAAGAAGTGGATATGACCTGTCCATTCCTTATTTTTCCAGGTCTAGCTTCAAGGCAGAACATTCTGGGTCTGGAGATGTAGTGAGTGGAAGAGTGCATGGCAAAGCACTGGGTTCAATGTTCAGCACCACATAAAAAGCAGCATTTTGTGCATTCTTCCTCTGAGATGAATATGGCTTCTGGCAGTTGTGGTATTAATGATCTTTCCACCTGTTGCTTGGCCTCTCATTTTCTGTAGCTAGTTCAGAGGAAGAAGTCATGTAAGTGGGGTCAGATAAACAAGCATCATCTGGCAAGGAAGATATGTTCATTGTAGTCTCTCACATTGCCCAGAGTGCAGTCCTCCTATCAGTGATTCCCCACTCCCCTTGGGCTAAGAAAGCTTGCCACCATTCCATTCTCTTTGAGGGCTGTCGAGTTAGAAGTCAAGGTACCTCTCACTGCTTTTTTCCTCATAGACCTTTTTATTTTTTATTTCATTTTATTTTATGGTACTAGGGATTGAACCCAGGGACTTTCTACCTCTAAGCTACACCACCGCATTTATTCTATTTTTATTTTTTGTTTTGTAACAGGGTTTCATTAGGTTGCCAAAGGTCTTACTAAGTTGCTGAAGCTGTCCTCAAACCAATGATACTCTTGTCTCAGCCTTCCAAGTACACCCCCCAGCCCTATTTTTTATTCTTTATTTTGAAATAGGGTCTCAGTAAGTTGCAGAGGGCTTCCCTAAGTAGCTGAGGCTGGCTGTGAACCTGAATGCTCCAGTCTCAGCCTCCCAAGTACTGGGATTACAATATAATTTTAGGCTGTGCATGATGGTGCATGCCTGTAATTCAGCTACTAAAGAGACTGAGGCAGGAATATCTCAAGTTCAAGGCTAGCCTAGGAAACTTAGCAAGACTCTGTCTCAAAATAAAATATATACGGGGCTAGGGATATAGCTCAGTGGGGAGTACTTGCCTAGCATGCACAATGCTCTGTATTCAATCCCCAGTAGGCAAAAAGAACAAAATATAATTTTAACTGGAAATAGTGATTGTTTTTTCTTTTTTAAGTTAATAATATAAGCTTGAAACCATTGAAAAGATCTTGAAAATGCAGAGTAGTGCTATAGCATGAGGCCTTTCAAAAACAAAATTCAGTGAATCCCTATACTAGAGAAATTGCTGCATCAATTAGGTTTTTTGTTTGTTTTCTTTTTTTTTAAGCCAGTATAACTAGGTACAGTGGTGTGGACCTGTAGTTCCAACACTTGAGAAACCTGAGGCAGAAGGATTGCTAGAGCCCAGGAGCAACATAGTAACACACTGTCTCAAGAAAGGAAATGAAGGAGAAAGGGCCAATATAGAAAAGATTAAGAATAAGCCGGGCATGGTGGCGCACGCTTGTAATCCCAGCATTTGAGAGGCTGAGACTGGAGGATCTGGGTTAGCGGACAGCCTCAGCTATCTAGTGAGGCACTCCGCAACTTAGTGAGACCGTTTCAAAATAAAGAATAAAAAATAGGGCTGGGGGTATACCTCAGAGGTAGAATGCCCCAAGTTCAATCCTGAGTACCTCAAAAAGAAATAAAGTTTTTATAACATTGTCATCTTGAATGTGTTCACTAGAGTAGTAGACATGATGAGTTCATCTTTAAATAGTTTGCATACCATTTAAATGGTATGCATTTAAACCATCTTTAAATGGTTCGCATACTTAATGAAAATGTGTCATGGCACAAGAGGTGACATTGAGTCAGGTTCCAGTCTTAATGAAAAATGTTGGCCAAACTGAGTAAAAAGGCCTAATTAGTGTTCTGTCTCACAGTTGAATTACTTTCCTTCTGGGGGGAAATAATATTTTGATTGATAATATATATATATCACCCTAAAAGGCAATAGTGGCAAGAAATGGACTGCAAAATTTACTTAAAAGGTTTTGGGGGTTTTTTGGTACTGGGGATTGAACTCGGGGGCATTCTACCTCCGAGCTATACCCCCAGCCCTATTTTCTATTTTTTATTTTGAAACAGGGTCTTACTAAGTTTCGGAGTGCAGAGTGCCTCACTAAGTAGCTGAGGCTGGCCACGAACCCGGTCTCAGCCTCCCAAATGCCGGGATTTCAAGCGTGCGCCACCACGCCCATCTTAATCAGTCTCTTTTGACTGCTGCTAATAAGATTGCTGCAGTGAGGAATGTTGAAAATCAATGAAGATACTTCATTTACATAAGATAAAAAGGCCAGCCTTTCTGATAACTTTAATCATTTTTTCACTGGAAAGACTCTTGAAAGATATTTCTCTGGAGCTAGGAAAATAATTGACCAATGAAATCAAAGACTATTGTTATATGTGTGACATAGGTGACTTGGTCAGCAAAAGATGTTTATCATTTATTCTAGTAACTCAAATACCATATGTATGCATGTATATATATGATACGCATGTGTATGACATGTCATGTATATACACACATGCATGTATACAGTATTTGAGTTACTGGTGTAAATGATATTTATCTTGCTGAAAGATAAATTGTACATCACATATATTATATATATATACATATACTTGACAGAACTTCTGCAAGTTCATATAATTGATAAAGCAGTGAAAAAACTTAGCATTTATAGCTACATTTATTTGAGTACAGGCGCTTTAACTATTATGATTAAAACAAAATAAATGCCTGTTTGTTGCATTCGGAAGGTACATTTTCCAGTCTTAAGTTTTCCAAATTGATCATTGATAATTTACAATGTTTTGCATATACTGTGCTTTTAAAGACTAATGGCTTTTTCTGTTAAGCATAGACACTTTGTAGTTTCATTATCTTTGGTAGTGATTAACACCAAAATAAAGAACTAAGAAGTGTGGCTATTATAACATCACTTTGAAACAGCTTTAATGGAATATATTTTATTAAGTACATAATATGAATGTATTTGGCACCTTGCTATGTATACACCTTGCCATATGTGCTTTAGAATAAATGTTGCCCTGGTTTTAAATGCAAATGAATTTGTAGACCAACTAGCAGAATACTAGTTAAGCTTTTATAGGTTCTACTGCTACTTTCAGAGCTACAAACTATTTCTTCTCTGTATGCTGTACTATGAAGTCCTGAGCTACACCTAAACCCTTGTTCGCTTTTTCGTAGAGCAGAGAGGAGCCTTCAGGGGAAGTAGAGGTGGCCGAGGTTGGGGAACTCGAGGAAACCGTAGTCGAGGAAGACTCTACTGAGTAAGAACACATTCTTCAACATTGTCACAAGCTTAATATACTTAAATTCTACTACTCATTGTATTGCCGGGGATGTCCCTTTAAGGACTGCTGCCTTCAGCTAAAAACTTAATGTTCTTTATACCTTTGTATGTATGATCTACTTTTGTAACAGACCATGGTTGTGTCCAAGGTAAAACCTCAATGATATTTTTGGATGCTTTGTCTGCAACTTTGACTTGTTTTTCCAGTGTCGTCATTATTCAGACTTCATATTGTGAATCTTTTACTTGTTAAACATCTTGATAACTTGTTATTGAGAGCTGTTTTGAGTCTAGTTCAGTCTGGTAAAGATCATCAGTTTGAAAGGTTCCTGATTTTCCTTTCCCCTCTGTCTTAGTTTTTTTCCCAATATATGGAGAAGAGTATCAATCGATCTTAGCATTTTATTTTCATAGTTTTTGATAAAGCTGCTAGGCAATGGTACAGCATTCCCACCTAGTGTCATAATAATAAAATACCAGCTTTCTTAAAATGTAGAAATAATAATACATTTTTAGGAGGAAGTAGGTTGCTTTGTACTGCTTGCTTTACTCTCCTCCATATATTGGGATACAACTTTGAATATGGGATCTATTTGAATAGAAATCTGTATGTATATTCTACATACATACATAAGCAGATGTATGTGTGTGTGTATATGTGCATGCTGTGAAACTTGAGTATACAACAAATCAATATTTTAAATTACAGGAATGGGTAGTCTTTGACATGGTGATTATCCTTTCAAGGCTGAATCCATTACTGACTTCTTATGTAGTTTTTTTCTCCAAGTAGAGAGAAATTTTGAGTCAGTTGCACTTACATGATTATTGTTATTTAAAACTAAACATAAAGG
>PVLC010024089.1:0-25292 GCA_004027655.1 Graphiurus murinus
ATTATCGTGGATTTAGGTTCATTCCAGATTCCTCCCTGTTTTCTTTCTTGTTGCTGTAAGTAATTTAAAATGAACACTCCTATAATGAAATATTTTTTAAAAATATACATTTATTTGTACATTGTAATTATGCATTATAGCTAAATCTTTGTATACATTACCTGTGATTATTTCATCAGGATGAATTTCTAGATGAGGAATTACTAGGCCAAAAGCTACAAATATTTTTAAAGTGTATACATTATCAATTATCTTACAGCAAGTTTTTACTAATTATGTTATCTCCTAAAGTATATGAGACTTACACCTTTTGCTCAGCTTGGCTATTAATATTTAAAAAATTTTGCCACTTCAATAGATATGTCAGTTACTTTAATTTGTATTTCTTTGACAGTTAACTTGAACATTGTTATAACTATATTTGTAATTAAACAACATTTTTATGCTTCATGTCCTAATAATAGGTAATATAATTAACAATGCTTTGACAAAGCATCTAACTGTGTCATACTGGAGTCTTTTCTTTCTGTAATAGTTGGCAGTTTGTGTTTAGGTATCATATCTAACAGCAGATAAAGAGCTATTCATATTAATTTCTTTAAAGTGCCAGTAGCTTAAATATTGTTGTCAGGAGTAGAGAATTGTTTAATTACTATCTCTTAATTAGAACTAGCAGGTGGTAATGTGAAAATGCTCTCTTGTGGGAGGCAGCATGATTCAGTGGAAAAAGCTCTGGCCTTGGAACAAGTATTCTCAAATTTAAATCCCAGTTCTGTCACTTGAGCAAATTACTTAACTTTTCTGAACCTTCTGCAAAAAAAGGAATAATAATACTTGTTACAGAATTTTTATGAAAATGAGTTGATACTCATATATACATATATATATATATGTATATACACACACATAAATTTTTTTTTGTGGTACTGGGGATTGAACCCAGGGGCATTCTACCTCTCTGCTATACCCCCAGCCCCATTTTTATTTCAGGGTCTCACTAAATTGCAGAGGGCCTAAGTTGCTGAGGCTTGCTGCAAACCTGTGATCATACTGTCTTAGCCTCCCAACTATTTGGATTACAGATGTGTGCCACCATGCCTGTCCAACCCCAGACCTTTTTATTTTTCTGTTTTGAAACAGAGTCTTGCTAAGTTTCAGAGGCTGTCCTCAAACCTGTTATCCTCCTATCTCAGATTCCCAAGTACTGGGATTATAGGCATGCAACACTGTGCCTGGCTGGTTTATGACACTGTTTGAAAAGCAATTATATGCATGATAAATATTCTTTTATAATTTTGGTAATACTTTAAAAGTAGTTCTTTTTTCAAACCATGCCTTCTTCTTAAAAATAAAATATATTGTTTCTTCTTTTTTTTTTTTTTTTGCGGTACTGGGGATTGAACTCAGGGGCATTCTACCTCCGAGCTACACCCCCAGCCCTCTTTTTTCTTCTTCTTTTTTTTTTTTTTTTTTTTTTTTTTTTTTTTTTGCGGTACTGGGGATTGAACTCAGGGGCATTCTACCTCCGAGCTATACCCCCAGCTCTATTTTTTTTTATTCTTTATTTTGAAACCAGGTCTCACTAAGTTGCGGAGTGCCTCACTAGGTAGCTGAGGCTGGCCTCGAACCCGGATCCTCCGGTCTCAGCCTCCCGAATGCTGGGATTACAAGCGTGCGCCACCACGCCCGGCTCTTTTCTTCTTTATTTTAAAACAGGATCTCACTAAGTTGCGGAGGGCCTCACTAGGCAGCTGAGGCTGACCTCGAACCTGGATCCAACGGTCTCAGCCTCCCAAATGCTGGGATTACAAGAGTGCGCCACCACGCCCGGCTATTGTTTCTTCTTTATAAAATGAAATAAGATTATGAGTAGATGATATGGAAAATGCAGAAGCAAAAAATAAGTTACCTATGATTTATAACCTGAAAACAACCACTTGTTAACATTTTAAATATTTTGCTTTCAATTATTTTTTATATGACTAGATGCTCAAAATGGCCTTCCATTATAATACAGCTAGATCTTGGATAAGACACTTTCTGTAGTAATGGCAGTGCATTAAGAAGTAACGGGAAATCCCAAGGACTAAAATACAGCAAACAAGAATATCAACAATCCCATGTATGTAGAAATCAAAGCTAGCACTGTGAACAGAAGCTAGGTTTGCTCTGGGGGCAAATATCAGCAACCGTGTTAGGAGTAGGTGACTAAGCCTTGAGGTCCACCAGCAGAGAGGAACTTAAACTGGAGACTCCACATTAAGGAATTGCCTAATAACCTGAAAGGATCATCCCAGGCCAGTAGTGTTTAATTGCTGTAGCAGAAGCTAATGCAGAATTCTCTTTGAAAGAAAGCTTGTCTAATTTAGATCATTCAGGTTCTCCCTCTGAGTAAAATTAACTGATTAACTGATACATGAATAAATAGATATATTAATCTTAAATATAGCCACATTGCTGAACTCTCTTGTCATTCATAACATTTAATCTGATTTTATCTGTATTTTCTAGAGTTTTCTGCATAGAATCATATTATTGTATAGTGACACTTTTAGTTTTCCTTTTCAAACCTTATACCTTTACTCCTCCCCCCTCCCCCCTTTACTGTACTGGCTACTATCTATACAGTGTTGGGTAGAAGTAGAAACATTGGACATCCTTATCTCATTCCAAATTTTAAAGCGAATCATTAAGAAGGAAGTTATTATTATTATTTGTGTATTGTAATCATACATCATGATAAAATTCAGAATAAGAGGCATACATGCACATAGCACTTGGTGAGCTTACCCCTGATTCCCACCCTCACCCCTCCCTGTGCACGATATTGAGATTGGCATTGATAATTTTGTCTATGTACATCATTTCCATTGAAGTGCTTCCAAGAAGGAAGTTTGCTATTCTAGGTAGTTGGTAATCCTTACTGAGGTAAGGAAGTTATTGTTCTAAATTATGCATATTTAAAAAACCTTGAGTGGATGTTGGATATTATAAAATATATTTTAATGTATCTAATGAAATAACCATGTTTTTTTATTCTGTTAGCATATTGAATTCTATCACATTGGCAAACTACGGTTTGTATGGCCTGTAAGCTAAGAATGATTTTTACATTTTCAAAGGATTGTAAACAGCAGAAACAACAAAAAACCCAAGTAAAACTGAAGAAGAATATGCAGTGGAGCTTGTATGTGGCACACAAAGCTTAACTTGTTTTCTTTCTAAAGTTTGCTGACCCCTGGATTACATTGTTCAGTATTCTAATGTTAAACCAACCCTGCATTCCTGACAAATCCAGTGTAGCTGTGATAATTTTTCTTAATACACTGTTGAACTCAATTTCTTAATTTTTATTTAAAACTTTTAGATCAGTTTTTGGTATCAAGGTTTTCTAACCTGAAAGAACTTTTCATTTCAAACACATATTACTCACAGTTCTAGAGGAAAGTCCAGTATCAAGCATTCTGATGAAGGCTTTCTTGCTGTATCATCCTGTGGCAGAATGCAGAAAGTCAAGAAAACACATGTGCCGGAGAGAGGGAAGGTAGCTGAAATTTTGTAAGGAACCCACTTCCACAATAACTAACCTGTTCCCACAATAATGCTTTCATCCGTTTATGAGGGCAAAGACTTCATGACCTAATCATCCCTTGAGGGTTCCAGTTTTCAACAGCTGAACTTTGAGGGACACATTGAAATCACATCATGTGATGATAATGCACCAATAAAAGCACATTAGAAAACAAAACAAAACAAAAAGGAAATCACATCACATGGAAACTAGATAAAATATAACCAACGAGAGCACTAAGTACTAGAAGTAAAGAGAATAGTAAAGTACTAGAAATAAAGAGGGTATTAAAACCAAATGGTGAGAAAGCTGAGGTTTAAGTAGTGCATTGAAGTACAAACCCAGCTGGATACTAGAGCTAATAATTGAAATAGTGAAGCCGAGGCTTTAAGCCTCATGAACTTTAAGCCTTGTGAGCCTGTGTGAAGCTGGGAGTCTGGAAGGACAGCTCTTCTGAGAAAAAGGGACTAGAAAACCCTTTCCTACCAGTTACATGAGAATTTGACATCCACTCCGGACAGTGGGTAGGAAAAAAGTAACTGAAGAAATTGGAACCCCAGACTGTGTGACACATGGATATAGGGTCTTAATTTATACTACTTTTAGGATTCAAAGACTGTTTAGCTGAGAAATTGTCTTTAAATAGTCTAGTTCCTGTAGAACCAATGTGATTTTACAGAAGGAAACTTGATAATATTCAGTAGAGATGTTTCTGTACTCCAGAGAATACATACAAGACAAATGAATTGCACACCAAATAAAAATTATACTTCCAATGGTAGGAATATTAGAGGTGTTGAAATCAGGTACCTTAAAAATAAATGCTTTTATGAGTGTTCCAAGAAATAATTTTTGTAGCATTAATTTCTGTCAGCTATAGAGTAATATAGGAAAACACAGCATCTGAAATAGCCCATTGACCGCTCAAAATAATTTTGGTGACTGTAGCTGGTACTAGCCTTGGACTGGGCTCATCTTCTGAAAAACCCATTCCACTGTCCTAAAGTACTCTAGTTCTTCCCTATTGGGTTAGTATATAAATCATAATTTTATGATGCAGTTCTTTGACTTAGTATATATTTGATATTTGCATAATCTATTAAAAACAGAACAAACCATAGGTTCATAGATATTATGCTGATGAAGTTGGGGTACAGGAGTAAATTAGACTTCTATAAATAACAATTTAGAAAAGGACAGTAATTTATGAATTGCTAGCAAACAATAGAAACAGAACAGAAACTGAGTGACATGAAAGCTTTCTTAAAATGACATTGCTTATATAAAATGATATTTTTCTCATTTGCTGTCTAATAAGTTTGAGATTAAGAATGACTGAATAATTTAGGATTAGAATAAAGCTATAGCTATAGTTTTCCTGGGAAAAGTTAGGTATCTATTATATTCTTATAACTTTCAATTACATCTACAATGTGCTAGATGTGTTTATTACTTGTAGAAGATTTAATTTCTTTTTGTATTCATAGGATCATTTAGTAAAGAATCTTTTTGTAAAGTTATAAATCACTCTCTGATCCTTCTTAAAAAACAAATTCTGGCCATCTAATTAATTAGTGCATATACTTTAGCCTTTACTCTATGAAAAGTATAGTATTGGGCTTTGTGGAGAATACATATTGAATTAATTAGAATACCTACATCTTAGTAGTTGTGAAACTTTGATATGACAGTGGATGAGAACTTCTGAAACTATATTATAAATTTCTGAACCATCAGGTTTGTACTTTTGTCCATGAAAAATCCTAGTCATTGTTTGAGAGAAATTGGCTTCAGAGGAAAAATAATTTATTCACAGTAAGTCTCCCAAATAGTTCTGTTGTCTAACCCTGATCCAGCTCTTGTTCACATGCTCCCTTTTATCATAGTTTTCTGTCATCTACATGTTTCTGTTATGTTGTCTTTCCATCCTGTAAGCTGTTAGCAGTCTCATGGGGTCTTAAGACTTATCCCTATTCCTAGTTCCTGTATCATTCCTGACCTTCCTGCAGCTGCTTTGGCTTTTTTCTTTTTTAAACCTATCTCAATTTTAATGGATTCTGCTTTATTGTTTTCTATTTTAAGACTCAATTATATTTAGATTGTAGCTGGACAAGAGGTAAAAGGAAAAGCTATTTTTCAAATTTCAAATGGAAGTACCTTGCAAAGATATTTTGGAGTAATTGTAGTAATTATAGCAAAGGGTCACATTTTATGAATATTTACTTTTTTATTTTGATTATGTCCTAACTTTTGTATTATTAACAAAATTATTTGCCACACTCTTAGGGTATAGAATGTGAGTGTTACATGAAATAATTTGTTTACCTAACATGAAGTAATTTGTTTACCTAATTTTGAATAAATAGCCATATTTTCTCTAGTAAAGTTTTAAACAAAAGAACTCCAAAATTAATTTTCTTTAAAAAATTTAAAGATCTTTTAGTTGACAACTGATTATAATAATAATTAACATCTATCACATAACCCATTTTCACAATGTAGGATTATTAACATCATTACTTAATTTAAAAGTCTTATCATTTTTTACTTTAATCCCATATATTTTTATCTTCCTAATGACTTATACCATTGAGACCTATAGGGTAGTCAATTATATTTCAAGGTCAGGGAAAAGAATTAAGAAAACAACAGCTCTCATATCCATTTTTATAAGTAATGTTTTAACAGAAAAGATTCAAGTGAGAACCTAGAAGATTCATAAAACATTGCCAATTTTTGTTTTTTTTAAGCCTGAACAAGTGAAAAATATGTAATAAAATGGAGTATCTAACTTTTCTGTTTAAACTTATGGGATATGATAATTTCCTTTTTTCAAAATGCATGTTCTCATATATAATTTAAAATAATTGTTTTCATGTTCAGACTTCGTAAGTACTAATTTGAAATTAGAATTATTATATTTAATTGAGTACCAACTTTTAGATCATATTTTAAAAATTACTTAAATATTTTTAATTATACTGTTCAACTTTGCATAAAACTTTTTGCAAACATTATTTTAATTTTTCTGACTAAATGTCCTCATTATAAGAAAAATTAAAAATGGAAAAAACTTGAATGCAATTCCATTATTAATATATAGCCATGAATGCTTTGTCAAGTAAACCTATAAAGTATGCTATATTTAGTTTTGTATTGCAGAGGAGCGACACTATTTTCATTTACATTCTTAAGGAATCATTCTGGCATCTTCAGATAGATAGATGAAGGTATGCAAAACTAGAAACAGGAGGCTAACAGTATATCGAGACCAGATATGATACTGAATTCAAACAGGGTGGTGGGTGTCAAGAGGGGTGACATTCTGAATATTGAAGTATTTTGAAAGTGAAGCTTACAAAATTTTCTTTTAAAAAATATACTTTTAAACATCATAGAAACATACATGCATACCGTACTTGGTATATTTCTCTCTGGATCCCACCCTGCTCCTCCCCCTCTCTGCACATGTGATTGAGGTAGGTGTTGATAATTTTGTGTATATACATAGTATTATTTGAACTGTTTCCTTCATCAAGTCTTCTCTCACTTCCTCCATTACTCCCCAAGTCCCCTTCTACAGTTTTACTGGAATTACTCTGCATTTATTTAAAATTTCATTTGTTTCCCAATTTCTCTTTAGCTTCCACATATGAGAGAAAATATACAACCCGTCACTTTTTGAGATTGGACAGTCTCACTTAGCATAATATTTTCTAGTTCCATCCATTTTCTTGCAAATGACATAATTTTGTTTAGTTATTCATTCATCTGTTGGTAGACCCCTAGGCCGATTCCACAATTTGGCTATTGTGAATTGGGATGCTATAAACATGGATATGCATGTATCACTATAATATTCTGACTTCAGTTCCTTTGGAAAGATACCCAGGAGTGGAATCACTGGGTCATATGGAAGTTCCATTCTTAATCTTCTGAGGAATCTCCATACTGATCTCCATAGTGGCTGTACTAATTTGCAATCCATCAACAGTGTATAAGGGTTCCTATTTCCCCACATTCTTGCCAACTTTATTATTGTTTGTATTCTTGATGATTGACATTCCAGCTGGCTTAATAAGAACATCATATAATTAAATCATATAATTAGTTGATTATATATTCAGAATAGATATTTTTCACCTTGATTGTTGCTTTATTCCTTTTGATTACCTAAATATCACAGAGTGAGTTCTATTATACAGTTATAGAATTTAAGATAATATCAATAACATCTTTCAACTGAAATGTGTGCTAAAATTTAAGAAACACTTATAATTTGATTTTGAGATTATATATAAAAATCCCATTGCACTCAATTTTCATTCTTGCATAAAAATATAGATGAAATGGTTATGAAGGATTTTAAAATTCTCATCAAAACTTACCAACTGACTATGATTTATAGACAAACTAAGATAATCTTTAAATGGGATATTGTGGTATGAATATATGTGTTGTTTTCCCTCAACAGTTATCAGAAGTAATGCCACTAGACATCACTGGGGACTATCTTTGAATATTGAGTAATTGGCATCATATGAGAAGGAAAAAATATTATCTTTTTGTTCTGCCATTCTCATCTCTTTGATTTTCACATGTACTTTATACTTGGTTTGTCATTCAGTATTTTGGTTTTTTGATAAGTGCCTGTAAAAGATTTCTGTCTTTCCCTACCATTCCCACATTTTTGGTTTGTCCAAATTGTCTATAAAATTTTAATTCTCTTCTGTCACTGAAACTTTAGTTTGTAATGGTAAACCAAATACGAGAAATAAAATATGTAATTAACTAAAAAATCCAATTCCCATTTTATCAGTTTGGATATATCTTAAGAATTTTAAAAATACAAAGATGAATCTATTGTTTGCTTCTTATAGTTGAGACTATCACATATTACAAACTGCAGCATCTCTTATTATTTTTTTTTTTCGGTACTGAGGATTGAACTCGGGGGCATTCTACCTCCGAGCTACACCCCCAGCCCTATTTTTTTCTTCTTTATTTTGAAACCGGGTGTCACCAAGTGCGGAGTGCCTCACTAAGTAGCTGAGGCTGGCCGCGAACCGGATCCTCTGGTCTCAGCCTCCCAAATGCTGGGATTACAAGCGTGCACTACCACGCCCGGCTATCTCTTATTTTTACCTGTTCTGTTATTACACAAAAGATGAGAAACTAGCCGGACGTGGTGGCGCACACTTATAATTCCAGCATTCGGGAGGCTGAGACCAGTGGATCGGTTCGTGGCCAGCTTCAGCTACCTAGTGAGGCACTCCACAACTTAGTGAGACCCGGTTTCAAAATGAAGAAGAAAAAATAGGGCTGGGGGTGTAGCTCAGAGGTAGAACGCCCCTGAGTTCAATCCCTAGTACCGCAAAAAAAAAAAAAAAAAAAAAAAAGATGAGAAACTGTTTATTCAATTGGTGTCAAAAGGAAAAAAAGTCTTTCTTTTTTCCTTTACTTTTCAATAAGAAAAAAAAAAAACAAACGAAGTGCTAAACAGTAAGCAGTTTCTATTTGTGCAGTGTGTTTGTTCATTTTTGTATTATAATTTTCTTTTTATATTGATAGAAATTGTATTTAATTTTTATATGCTTTTATTGATGCATTATAGTCTCACATAATGTAAGTCATGTTGACAGTCATATACATGCACACAGTACTTGGTGCCCCTCCTCCCCCACTGCCTCCCCATCTCCCCCCTTCCCCATACAGAGTACTAAGATTGACATTGGTATTTTCACATATGTACACATAGCTGATGGTAGTAATTCCTTCAATGAACTTCACTTTTCCCCCTCCCCTTCCCTTAGACCACCTCCCTGGCTTCACTGAGGTTTCTCCTCCATTATCTGGAGTCCCTCTGGTATCTACCTTACTCCCTAGCTTCCTCTAATATTAGAGAATACATGTGATCCTTCACTTTCTGTGACTGGCTAATCACACTTAACATAATAGTTCTCTAGGTCCTCCCATTTTCTTGCAAATGTTGTAATTTTATTCTTTATTGCTGAGTAGAATTCTATTGTGTGGCTATCCCATAATTTTGTAATCCATTCACCTGTTGATTGACACCTAGGTTGGTTCCATAATTTGGCTATTGTGAATTGTGCTGCTATGAACATGGGTATGCATATATTACTGTAGTTCTCTGGTTTCAGCCTCTTTGGAAATATACCCAGGAGTGGTATAGCTGGATCAGATGGTGGATTCATTCCGAGTTTTCTGAGGAATCTCTACCCTGATCTCCATAGTGGCTGAACTAATTTGCAATCTCACCAACAGTGTAGAAGAGTTCCAATTTCCCCACATCTTTGCCAACATTTATTATTTTTGACTTCTTGATGATTACCATTCTGATTGGGATTAGATGGAATCTCAGTGTAGTTTTGATTTGCATCTTTCTGATTGCTAAAGATCAGTATAGAGCTATAAAAAGCAGATTTGTTGAGTCAGAAAATACTGATATTTAAAAATTTTGTGTGTTTTTTTCCTTTAAGGCAATGAAGAGTTTTTTCCTTTTCCAGATCTGATGTTTTATAGGAAGATATAAAAGAACACCTGTCTAATTCCATTTTTATCAGCATTGGGTATTATTAGATATTATCATTAAAACACCAACAACAATAAATCAAAACCAAGAAACTTTTCCAGTGTGACAAATAGGAAAAGGTATATTATTGTGCATTACACATAAGGAGAAGCAATGATTTCTTTTCTCCCATAGGTGTTTCTTGTTCATATAATTTTATGTAAAGTTAATTTGTTATTTGCAGGGTCCTTTGAGAAAAGAGAACTAACATTACTGAACACATATACTTTGGTTAAACACATTGCAAGTATTTTGTTTTATTTTAGTTAACAGTCACAACATGTTAAGAGATAAGTATTATTGCTTACATTGTATAAGTGAAGAAACAAAAATAATTACAAGGAACTTGACAATATACATGATGAAGTTGCTTTATACAGAAGCCCAATACATTTGCAACATTGCTTAAAAGCTTTTTCTCCTTGGACCCATCATAATTTTAAGGAGTGTTACTGTTGAAAATTTGTAATTTTAATTTGTCATACCAGGAGATCTTCATATTTTATATTTAAGAAAAATAAAATGCTTTACACCTATTTAAAGAGAATATGGATAAACATGATATATTTTCTTTTTGTTTTATATTTTCCTGACAGGGTAAAACTATTTGCCTTTTAACAAAATCATTGTTAAATTAGTATTAAAACAGACATTTTTAGTCTTGAAAATATGTATATCCTGTTACCTGTCATCTGTTGCCCACTTAAAGAAAACTTCATAGTAATGAATATGATTTTCCTCTATCAAGCCTCTTAATGATATTCAGAATTAATCAGGCTACAGAGTAGAGGAAAGTCTTTTCTTGATCTTTACAAGAAGAAATTGTACAACTTGTAATCAAAATTACCATTTTATTAAGTGGGAAAACATGACACTGGCATTTTACTTTTTATATCACACAATGAATGGTATATATGTACATATGCTTATATTCAGCTATATGTACATAAATATACTATACAATTTTATAATGTATTTATGTTCATATACTATATATAAAATAAAATTAATATGCAATATAATTCTATATATTAATTCCATATATAGATATATAAATTACATGTGCATGTATATATACATCAGAAGGTATGTTGTTACTAATATTCTGTGACATGTTTTGGGTGTGGTCTTCATCATTTGCATGTTTAGTTTTCTATTGGTTCTTTACCCTTAGGTCATTTCCAACAGTTTGTGGTATGCTGCCCCCAGGTGGTGGCAAGTACTTTGATTCACATGATCTCAAGGTTTGGATTTACAAAGCTTTTAGGTCTCTATTAAAATTGTGAATTTTACAGAATTTTCATTTTTGTAACTGATGCACCTTTTATTAAAATAGCTGAACAGAGAATACTCCATGCAGGAAATTGGCTTATTTCTATCATGCCAGCCCCTTTAAGAAACAAATATCTATGTAAAATCTGTTACTTTTCTTACTATTCCTTTATTGATGTCTATCCTTGGATTTATCATAAAACGTTGATTAGAATGGTACCTTCTAATTTTATGTTTTCTTTAATGAGGTAGACTCTAAATGATCAAATCATTCTGAGATGCCAACTTGGCTCATAGCACTAAGAGATAGTCATTATCTACATGGCTTTGAGACTTCAGGCCAGTTTAATGTTAGAATGGTTCTTTTTCTCTTGGGTTATCAGGCTTGAATGATGGTGATTATTTTAGCTTTTTGTTATTGTGACCAAAATACCTGACAAGCACAACTTAGAGAAGGAAAAGTGTATTTGTTTCATAGTTTCAGAAGTTCAGTCTGTAGTTGGCTGGCTGCAAGGCAGAAGAATCATGGTGGCAAGCTGAGGCAGAGGATAGTTGCTTCAGGCAGGCAGGAAGCAGGGGAGAGGTTGAAAGTGTTCAGAAACAGAGTTCTCAAGGCCATGCCCCCCTGTGACCCACCTCCTCTAGGCACATTTCACTTACCTATAGTTACCACCTAGTAGATCCATTCAAAATATTAATCCATCAGTGAATTTATCCACTTATGAGAGTAGAACCCTGATTCAATGATTTCATCTCTGAGCTTTTCTGGGGGAAAACCATAGCACTCCATCATCTCTAGCTCTCCAAAATATTGTGCCTATCTTCCAATGCACAAAATGCACAATGCATTTAGTCCATTTCCAAGGGTCCCCATAATCTTAGAAATCTAACACTGCCCAAAAATCTAATGTACAATGCCAGAGTAAACATTCCCATTCCAAAAGGGAGGAATAGAGGCATAGAAAAAAAGGAATCTGATCAAAGCAAGACCAAAACCCAGCAGGGCAAACATTAAGTTCTATAGCTCCATGTCCAACATCTGGAGCGCACAGTAGTGAAGTGTTAGCTCTGAAGGAGTCGGGCCTTCCTCCCCTTATGGCCCTGGCCATTCAGCCCACAAGGCTGACTAGTCTTCTCGTTACTTGTAGTTTTCCTGGGCAAATGTTCCACCTTCCTGGCATTTCTTAATTCTGGGAGTCTCCACTGCAGCTTTGGCTTCTCATAGCTTCACTCATGACTCTCTCAAGGGATGCTCACAGGGATTCTAATCCTGTAACATGATGCCCAGTCTTTTAGGCTTTCCTTTGAAACCTTAGTGGAAGCCTCCATGACCTCTTACCTCCAGAATTCTGCATTACTGCAGAACCAGCACCATGTGGATGATACCGGGATCTGTCACCAACTTGAGTAATAGCTGGGGCCCCTCCGACCATGGCTGGAGCAGCCTGTGTGTGCCTGGACAGCTGAACATGGTGAAGTGAGTCCCGTGGAAACAACTTCTAAGGTAGCTCCATGTAAGCAGAGTGCCCCAAGGCCTCAGAGCAACCTCTTTCAATCAAGTCCCCAAAATTATGCCACCGTTGAGCCTGGGATGGGTAGGGTCTTGCTGATTTCTGAGATACCCTTGAAGCATCTTTTTTATTGTCTCTGTGCAAAGCACTTCTCTTTTAGTGGCTGTAATCTCTCCAGCAACCATTCCTTCCTTGGTCTCGATTTTCTGGATAAACTGCAAGTTTTAAAAATCTTTCTCTAGCCGGACATGGTGGCGCACGCTTGTAATCCCAGCATTCGGGAGGCTGAGACCGGAGGATCTGGCTTCGCTGCCAGCCTCAGCTACCTAGTGAGGCACGCTGCAACTTAGTGAGACTCGGTTTCAAAATAAAGAATAAAAAATAGGGCTGGGGGTGTAGCTCGGAGATAGAATGCCCCAGTACCGCCAAAAAAAAAAAAAAAAAAAAAAAAAAAAAATCTTTCTCTGCTTTTTGTTTCCAAATTTCACAGTAAATCTCATTAAAAGCCATTAGGAATACCCATGCCATCACCTGAATGCTGTGTTGCTTTGGAATTTCCTCCACCAGATTAATTAGTCTATTGCCTTCATATTCAGACTTACACAAAGTCTCAGGACATGGGCAAAATGTGGACATATTCTTTGCCAGAAGGTAACATGAATGGTTTCTTGTCCAATTCTCTCTGCAGTCCTCATTGCCATCTGAAACCTCAGTAGCACAGTCTTTACTGTCTGCATTCCTGGTGGCATTCTGGCCTTCTGAGCTCCACCAAAATTGTCCATCAAACTCTGTTTATAACATTCTAAGATTTCTCCAGCTTGCATCTTCATAATTTTCCAAACTCCTCCCACAAGCCAGGTACAAAGTTTCTTGAACAATCTGATCAGGTTAGTCACAGCACAGACCCCACTTTTTTATTCATTTTTTATTGGTGCACTGTAATTACACATCTTAATGAGGTACAAGCTGGTAGAGGCATACATGCACACAGCACTCATTTAACCGTTCCCCAATTCCTACCCCATTACCTCCCTCCTCCCTCCTTCTCATGTTCAACTTAGTGATTTGATATGTTTGTACAGACCCCACTTCTTTAGTACCAATTTTTGTTTTATGTTCAAACCATGGAAGTTATCCATTTATTATACTTGTGAAGTAATATTAATTGAAGGAATGGAAGAACATTACTTTTCTCCTGCTCTCTTTAACTCTTCCCAAGGTTTTTTCTTTTTCTTTTCTTTTCTTTTCTTTTTTTGTAGTACTGGGGATTGAACTCAGAGGCATTCTACCTCCGAGCTACACCCCCAGCCCTATTTTTTTATTCTTTATTTTGAAACCGAGTCTCACTAAGTTGCGGAGTGCCTCACTAGGTAGCTGAGGCTGGCCGCGAACCCGGATCCTCCGGTCTCAGCCTCCCAAATGCTGGGATTACAAGTGTGTGCCACCACGCCCGGCTCCAAGGTTTTTTCTTATAACATTGATGTAGAAATGAGAATCAAACTCAATATTTTTTCTTTTTCCATCTATCATTGAATCTCAGATAAGAATACTTTTCCAGTTCATGTTATTGGAAACGAAACCTATGATTTTCCTTGTATTTGGAGAATTCAGATTTCTAAAGCCTTCTGACTTGAAAACATCAATCACATGATTGATAACTGAAAATATAGACAAGGAATAGATGAGATCAGACAATGGATAGATTATGTTTCTTTGGTGATGCAGGTAGAGTGGCAATGTGGCTGTCACACCTTAGGGTTCTCATGAAGATCTTTTTTTTTTTTTTTTTTGCGGTACTGGGGATTGAACTCAGGGGCATTCTACCTCCGAGCTATACCCCCAGCCCTAGTTTTTATTCTTTATTTTGAAACCGAGTCTCACTAAGTTGCAGAGTGCCTCACTAGGTAGCTGAGGCTGGCCGCGAACCCGGATCCTCCGGTCTCAGCCTCCCGAATGCTGGGATTACAGGCGTGCGCCACCACGCCCGGCCTTCATGGAGATCTTTAACCATTATAAAAATGTAACCACTATGAACTAGACACCTTATATACATTTTCTGTAATCCTCACAGTTGTAACAATAAATAAATATATATAAATTATAAATAAAAATAGATTATGGATCAGAATTATTGATAAATTTGCACATAGTCACATGTTTGTCAGTTTTGGAGTCAGAATTGGAACTCAGAATATACCCCATTTCCTAAACTCTCTTATTTCAGTAAAGAATTTTCTTTCAGAATTTGGGGCATTTTATTTTCTCTCTATGGAAGATTTTTAAAATGGTTTAAGTACTTAGAAGTAGAATTTGGAGTAATTCTAGAAGTATTTTAATCTGCAGTTATTTAGCTATGAAATGATTTACTTCAAGTGAATATGTATAACTTAGATTACTTGAAGTTCACTTCAATACTGGTGGCAGGAGAGCACTGAAATGAAAAATCTCTGAAAGATTAACATTTTTTACTTTGTGAGATAATACACGATAGACTGCAATATTTGATATAATTTTCTACTTCCTGTTTTTCTTCTTTTCTCTTTCTGGAATACCAATTAAGCTGTCAGAAGCCAAATATCCAGGCGCCATCATCTATGGCATTTATATTTTCTTTTTGTTTTAGATCTAGTAAAGTCTGCAAGTTTCTCTTCAATATTTCCATTGAAATGTTTTATATTGGTAATATTTTAACTTCTAAGAATTAATTTTAATTTCTTATTCTTTTTCCATAACATTCTTTAAAAATAGTTTGTATGTTTTTAACTTGTAATTTTTCATTGCATATTTAACCAACAATACAATTAGTTAAGTTCTCTCCAGTTCCTTGAATTCTCTTTCTTTCTTTTGAGGTCTTCATATTGCTTCTCATTTGTTTCTATTAATCCCCTTTTTCATGTTCAAGGCTAAGGAAGATTATATTTTTCCGAAAATGACCAAAGCAATATTTCTGGTTCCACAAATGCTTCCAGAGCCTTGCAACTACCATATCATGATGTGGAGTCTATTTTCCCAACATTTGAAATTGGGGATGATGCTGCATGACTTTTGAGACTATCATAAAAGGCAGTAATGGCTTCTGCCTCATTCATATTCATATCCTCCTTCTCCCTTTCTTTTGGGAATCCAGCTATCATTCTTTGAGGAGGCCCAGGTCACATGGTGGACTATGGATGCATGTGTTCAGCTAATAGCCCAGCTAAGGTCTAATGCAACATGCTACCGGCAGCTGCTTGACATGTGTGAATGAGCCTGCACCTGAGAGTGCAGATATGAGTGAGCAGAGACCAACAGTTCCTGCTGTGCCTTTCCCTATTTCCTGATGACCCTAATAAACAGTAGTTTGACATCACTACATTTTAGAGTATTTTGTTATGTAGCCCTAGTAACTGGAACAAAGGCTTTCATTACATTTTTTGGCTTTTCTTTAGAATGAATGGGCTATGAGCTTTCTTCTTAGGCTGGGTGACTCCCAAATGAATATGTAGGCCTTTACTCTTTGGCACCACTGCTCATAGCCAGGGGCATGTGTGTGGGCTGGTTAGTCTGAGTATAATCTTCCAATTCATTTTTGTATCTTTCACCTTGATTCATTCCTGTCCTATTTTGTACCTGCTTTTTCACATCTTGAACCTTTTCTATGTTGTAGAACATCACTCCTCTTCTGCATACATCTTCAACATAAACCATAGGTTGAAGACCAAAACTTTCACTGGTTCCTGAAATGGAATTTTGGTAGAAAGAGGACATATCTTTTTATTGGGGGGGGTGGGTAGAGGAGAGGATAACTGGGGATTGAACCCAGGGGCATTCTAACTTTGAGCTACACTCCCCCTCCCCTTTAAAAAATTGTTTTTTTTTTTTTTGTTTTTGAAACAGGGTCTCATTAAGCTGCTGAAAGTCTCACTAAATTGCTAAAGCTGGTCTCCAACCTGTGATCCTTCTGTCTCAGCCTCCCAAGTATAGGGATTACAGGGGTGTGCCACCATACCTGGCAGGAAGTGTCATCTTGAACTGGTTTTTGGACCTTCTTGAAGTAGGTGCATAGCTATATATTTTAACATGTTTCATGTATACTAGAAATGTTTCATGTATACTAAAGTAAGCCATATCATTATCATTTCTTTTTTATTCCTCATTTTGTGTTTGTCTTTTTAGTCTGATTAAAGTAGTAGAGTGAGGTTACTCTTTTCTTCTGTTTCATTTGGCATTCTCAGTGCTGTGATCCAAAATACTTGATGACTGTAACTTAGAGAAAGGAAGATTTCTTTGGGGGCGTACAGTTCTACGGGTTTCAGTCCAGGTTAGATTGGGTCTTGTCTGTGGAGCTCAGGGAGTGTTGGTGAGAAGCAGAGAGATAGGAGAGGGGATGAGGGACATAAATATAGTCCCCAAGACTACACTCCCAGTGACCTACCTCCTTCAGCTATACCTACCTGCCTATCGTACCCCTTAATAAGCCCATTTACCCACTAGTGGATTTATCCACTGATGAGATTAAACCCTCATGATTCAATTATTTCATCTCTAAACAATGTTCCATTGCCATACATGAGTTTTTAGGAGGCATTGTATATCCAAATCATAACATGTTCCTCTTAGATTGAATATGTCACTTGAGTTCAGACATACTGATTCTCTGCTCCTTATTTGGAGTAAAAAGTGAAGCCACTGAATATGGGAGGGCAATCAAGAATCTATTGATATTGTACATGTTTATAGTTTAGAAGATATAGATTTTAGACACTGCTTAAGAATTTGTATAAATCTGAAGTATTTAGAAATTGAATATAGGAAACCTGTTGAAGAATTCCATTAATGTTGGGTGATTGATTATATTCTAAATTCATTTCTTTCAGATGTTTAGTAATTTTGCTATTTTCTTCCCCTGCTTAAGGACATTTCTTAACTATTTAAATCAGAAATGGTACTTGGCAAGTATTTCTTAAAAATATTAGTAACTTTGAAGGTCAAATGGAAACAAAACTATAAGATCACATGAAAAAAAGAGCTACACTAGGAATTTTTTTTAGTGCCTGAGAATTAAGACACTTACCACCTTTTCTTAATCTTCTATTTCTGCTAATTTACGAAACCTGGAACCTGGAGGCTTAATGGTATTATTTCTACATTGTAATTATACTAATAATCATCTTTGGCCGTGACCTTGGAATTTATAGTGCAGTAGGAAAGACTTATTGACTTATGCTTTGGAAGAAAAATGGGATTATTGCATAAGTAGATTGCATGTTAAACACATGTACCTGGATACCATCTGTTATAGTTAGTTTTGAGCTTTAACTCGTCTTCTGGTTTTCTTTCAAAAACAAAGAGAATTCGTGTTAAACCCAGATTCCTGAGAGATCTTTGTTATATTATTGAGTCAACTACAAAGCAACTACTTTACCTTGAAATGTGCAAAAGGAATCAATAGGCCTACAAACCTGCCTTTTAAAAACATGTTTGAAATAATATTTTCCCTGGTAGCTTGAATACCAATGTATATGACTTTTCTGGGTTTCTTTCTTTCTGTTTTTATTGCAATATAAAAGTCCTTTATAGTTAGAGGGTATTTGGGTATCTTGGGTTTGATTTCTTTTCTGTCCCTTGCCCTGGCCTCCTATTTGTTTGTCTTGCTTTTGCAAAGAAGTACTGCTTACAAGGAATTTTCCTGAGGGTGTCTTTACTTTTCATCTTAATCAACTTTTCCCATGATCATCTTTTCCTTTTCATTACAGGAAAAGTAAAAATCTAAGGAGATTTTTACTTTTTAAACTTTTGATTATGAAATGCAGTAGAAAGGCCAAATAAGTCTACAATAGGTATTTAAATATTGGATCCACTTCTCAGTGATGTACAAGTCATATTCTTTCTCTTATTTGACTTTATTTAGCTATGGCTGGCATTTTATTTCTTGGTGTGCCAGCCATTTTTAAATAAAGTTATATTTTCATCTAAAATATGTATTTCAGTCTGGAAACCATAGTTTTCAAGTATATGTAAATTATTTAGAATTCCTCTACCATTTACATATACTATTTGGAATTTCTGTAAATTATATTAAGTCACAAAACCTGTAAGATGAAGTTGATTTTTGTCTTTAGTTTCTTTAAATAATTTCCTTTTAACTTGAATTGATAAGATACTAAAATATTTTATGTATTAGGGACATATAATTTTAATATCTTATATCTTGTTTGCCCAGTGCTTTTTTTTTTTTTAACTACAGTGGAGCCTTCAGTGTAGAGGCTGCAGAGACTATATACACTCTGTTGGTGACTGTCCTTATATATGTAAAATAGCTAGGGTTTATTTTCTTAGCAATCTGCTAAGTAATTTGCAGATAATATCTGATATTTCACATTTCAAATAATTTAAAAATAAGTATTATTATCCCTAATTTGCAGATGAAGAAACCAAGGCACAGAGAATTTAGTTTATTTGAGGTTGCAGAGTTAGTAATTGGTGAAACAAGGAACTAAGCCCAGAGATGTTTAATGAGGATAATAGTAACATTTTTCTCTATGATAAAAATTATTTCTTTTGAATGTACTATAAAGTGACCCAAATTATATAGTTTAATTACAAATATCTCATTGTTAAGTATTTTTTTTATTTGAATAAGCTCAATTTTAAATTAGAAAACACTAGATTATAATTTTAAGGGCAAATCAACATTTATTCACTCTCTGTGATTGTTTTAGTTGTCATTATCTGAGACTGTGATGATTTTGTTTCAAAAATATTTAATTGTAGTCCATTATAGCAAACAATCTACACTATTATATTTAATGAGATAAGCATAAATTTAAATGTCTTAGACTTTGGGGATAATAGTTACATGCTCATAATTCAATTATTATTAAATGATAGTGTTTGATTCACTTTATAGGTAATTCTACCCCTATGTGTGCCTGTGTATTCTAAATCACTATGCCTTTTTGTTTATAGGAAACATTTAGTTAATATGTTCAAGTTTTATTTGGAATTTTAGTAAAATTGAACCATTACATCACTGCTTAATGTGCTATTTCAGAAAATATCGCTATTCACTAATTTTGATGAATTGGATTTTATTTTAGTGTTTTCACAATTAAAGTAGTTAACCAATGAATAGACGTTTTAGTGCTTTAATCCTAAGGAATGCTGGCAGATATATCATTTTCTACTTTAGTTTCAGAAAAATGTATAAAGTATTATTAACTTTGATAAAACATTAGAATGCCTGAAATTGCAAAGTGTAAAGTGTATTTATCAGTGTCTTTTGATAGCAAAACCCTGTCCAGTTGCCAAAATGTAGTTACAGAGGTATATGCACTCTATAAGGATTATTGTTAAGAGTAACAGCAAGGAAAATCACCATGATAGATGAAACAGGAAGCATTTTATGGTGGTTTTATCTTATTTCAGAAGTAAAGCCAAAGTATCAAAGCAGACCAGAATCATCAAGAGTGCTTCTATGATGGAAATTGAATTCATCTATTTTTCTGATCTATGTCCTGTGACAGAGAACATAGAGTCTCTGTGGAATTTAGAAAACCTTTTTTTATTGTCTGTGAAGAATGTGGACTTAAGGTTTCAATGCTGTGTCATGACTAAAAGTCTTAAAAACAGGCATTTTTAATTGGGGATGAGGTTTGACACAATTCCTTGAATCAAACAGATGTATATTATGATGTGATTATTATTTTAAGGAATTCTTAGGCTGTTAATTCACTGGAAGGGAACTAGGTCATTGAAACCTTTATTCAGATGCACTGGATAAATGATGATGATTAAATTTAGCTGCATATTACTTACAGGGGTGTGTACATGCATTCATTCATTTGATAAAATGTTGTATAACTAATTTCCTACCTTTGTTTGTAGAGCACATTTAAAAATAAATCTTAATTACTATTTTATGATATCCTATATATAAATTTAAACTAAAATTTTGTGATAAAAGTCGAGCTTATGAAAATTGTGTCAGTTACATTGTTTGGCTACATAAAGTTTATACACGTTATGTTGACAATAATGAAAACTGATAATAAGAATAAAATGAAAATATTTCTATGGCTATTTTGATATATACTTCTCATATTTTTAAATGTGCATCTACATGTGTATAAGTAATTTATATATCATATATGTATTTAAAATATGGTATCATACTCTACAGTGTTAGAACCCTTTTTAAATTTAGAAATATATCACAGCCATTTTGTTTACTTTATTTTATTTTATTTTGTTTTTTAGAAGTGAGGAAGGAAATTTTTATTCCAAACACAAAAGATATTGAAGTAATTTTAAGAGAATATTTTGTCCAACCCTCTGGTAATAAATGAGAAAAGTTGGATGAAAATTTTTTAAAGTTTCCTAGGAAAAAATAAATTATTAGTTATAAATGAGATATAAGTTTAAAAAGAAGTAATAACATTTGGATATCATAGACATTTTAAATGTTAATATGTTTTTAAGAAGGCAAGGAAAAATAATAAAGAATTTGGTATATATATATTTTAGATCTTCTTGAGTGAAAATTTTTAAAGTAAAATATGCATATACTAAAATAATTAGGGAAAGATTTGAAAAAACATGTTTTTTATGAATACTAGCTGGACAGGTACCTTTATTTTAATCTGTAGTGTGCAGATTCAATATTTTTCTGTAAGATAGCAGTATGTTCTTATATCTTTATACTGACTTACTGTGATTTTTAATATTTAATTAAAATGCATTTCTACTCCTAATCATTCATTATTAAAATAGGCTGTAAACTGCTTTTCTAAAGTATCTGCTGATTTTCATAAGTATATAAATTTCAGAGTAAATTGTCGAATGTGGAAATATGAATCAAAATACCTTGTACTATGTTGCAGTAACAATTTCAGAGTTTCCTTGTCATTGTAATACCAAGTGATTTCTTACATATCAAATACATATTTGTCATGGATCAGCTGTGCTTCTGCTTAATGTGTTCAACATTCTTAGAGGATAGGGTATTGTCTATCAGGGATACTGTTGATTTTATGGTTAAGGTCTCTGTATGGGTCTACCAAAAATTGACATTTTACTTCTAGTCACATTTCATTGAACAAAGCAAATAATTCAGGCTCTCCTGATTTTGCTATGATGGGATAGAAAATTTTATTTCAAGAAGAGACATCACCAATATACGTTGGTTAGGCTCGAGATCTGTGGAACAAAGCCTTGGACTTTCTTCTGGGGAAGTGAAAAAATAGTTTGACTAGTAATATAATCTACTGAAATATCTAGCTTTTTCTTTATAATGTACAGAAAAATGGATGTTTTTTTATTTAGCCTTATTGACCAAATTTGGTATAACTTTACATTTAATATCTGTAGCTCTCTAGTTCATAGGGTTGAAAACAGTTTCAGGAAGTCATATGTCTTGCTGATACTTTTCTCTCATGCTCTAAAGTTTTTCTTAGTATTAAAAAGAAAAAAGATAACTCAGTGTGTTGTGGTGTTTTTAAGTAAATTTGGTGTTCTGGAATATGTACTCAAGGTTAACCACAGTCCATTGAGCATTTTCTAGGCTCCAGAAGCCATATTCCTGACATTCCAAGGAATCACCACTAGATGGTAATCTCGTTCATTTAGAAGGACAGAACAACTGTGTTTTCTTCAGGTGAATGGGTTGGTAACAGAAGGATCAGAAATATAAGCATACTAATTTTTTGGTAAGCTTTTTATGTCAAAAATACTACCATTTACTGAGTATGTACACACACAAATTCTATTTGAAGCAATCCTATAATGTTTTGTGATATTGTTGTTTGCCCAGAATATACACGGGTTTTTTTTTTTTTTAACTGCTACTCCTTGAACAAATACAATGTTTTAAAGTATAGTTTCTCTAGAAATTGCAATGAGATTTAGGTCTATCCATTTGCCTTTTTCTAGTATTTTGTTTGAATTTGCTAACTGTTGCTAAAACTGGTTATTTCAGGTATGAGCCTTTACTTTCTTTTTCCTTTTTTTTTTTTCTTTTGGTGCGGCGGGTTGAACTAGGCATGTATTCTACCACTGACCTACATCCTCAGCTTCTTTTCTATATAATCAGTAGAAATGAAGAGGGACTAGAAATTATATATTTCACTCAGATGTGTTCAATAACTGTCATGGTTTATCACAGTGTAAACCAAATAGTGTAGTTTTCCTTAGAAAGCAATCACTGAGTTCAATTGTTAATCTGCATTTTAATGTTCTGAAAATAATATATTCTTTTCATCATATATTTATGCTATGACTCAGGGATGTGGCTCTCTGTCATTTAATTCAAATAACTTGTAGGATTTCACATAGTAATTAACCTATGTATGTTCATAATTTTTAAGAAATATCTTTAAGAATCACTTAAAGGAAATCTAGCAGAATATTTGAACTTTATTGCTGGAAAAATAATTTCTTTTTTTCGGTACTCCTTTCAGTCTACCCAATTCAGCAAACTGTGTATGTTTGCTTTTATTCTTTTAAAATGTCCCTTTTGGATGGGAAAAAACAAACAAACAAACAAACAAACAAAAAACCGATGACATTCTAAACAAATCCAAACATCCAGGTTTTCTTAATATATGGCCATTTCTTCTGTTACGCACCAGATAAAGAAGTTAGTTTTTATTCAGTGGTAAGCTAAATGAAAATACATTTTTTTTTTTTGTATAAGAGAATCACTCTTTGACCATCTTGTAAAAGTGTTTGCTGTATCAGAAATAATGTGGGAGATGAGAACACTGAAATGAAACAGCAGATCACTTTGTTGCTGTGTGCCTTGTTTGTGTCCCTGATTACCTGCTTATTGCAGGTAAATGTTTTGACCCAGAATGTCCCCAGAACCACTATCTCCTTTGTTCAGGGTAACTGTAATGGAATTCTTTTAAATAAAATGCATTTCTACTTTTATATCTTTGATAAATCCAGGTCCTAATTCTTCTGATGTCTGCTTGGCATCAGTTATTTAAGGGTGGTATTTTGAGTTAATTTAGGCAAATAATTTTTTTTTACATATAGTAAAAAAGATCTCCTTAATAGGGGAAGGTACCTATAGGTTCTGCATTTTGTAGCTTGATATCTTGGTATTTGGTTGTGTGTGGAGTTCTTGTAATAAATATTTTAAAAGTTGAGGTTATACTAGGAAACCTGATTTCAAGATCTACAGAGAAAGTTCAATTCTGTTGTTGCTAACTTAGAAAGGAAAGAGACACAGAGAAGTTCACTATTTGAAAGGATTAAAAAAAGCAACATCCCAATGTGTCTAGAATTTAGCAAAATTTTAGGCTACAGAGAAGTATTATGTTAGTTAGCTTTTCATTACTGTGACAAAATACTTGAGATAATCAACTTAGAAGGAAGAGAGATTTATTTTGACTCATGGTTTCAGTCCATGGTTGCCTGGCTCTATTGCTTTGGGCCTATGGCACCGCAGTACTTCATAGCAAGAATGCATGGTGGAGGAGGCTGGTTGACCTCATGATAGCTGGGGAGCAAAGAATGAGAGGAAGGGGCAGAGGTTACAATATCTCCATCAAGGGCACTTACCCAGTGACCTAACTTCCTTCCACTAGGCCCTACTTCCTAAAGGTTCTATTACTTTCCAGTAGTACCCCAGGCTAGTGACCAAGCTTTAAATACATGGGCCTTTGGAAGACACTTAGCCAAACCATAGGAAGTGATATACAATTTACCTTTACTTTGTAAATTTTTTATTGTTACATTTAATGAATCATGACATTGATCCTCTTTTTTGTACATATGAACTTAAGTTGTGTACTCTTTGATTCTTGATGTTTAAAGTCTACAATTAACTAATATTAAAGTTTACAATGTAATAACATTAAATATTGGACTCCATTTCAATATATAGAAAGTGGTCATTTCAATAGATTGAAATAGTTTATTGATGTTAAATAATTTGATAAGTAAGTGAAATACTTGTTTTACGATTCTGTGGGGATTTCCCACTTAGTGAATTTTACAGAAAATCTGGAGAGATGGTTTCTAATATCATTGTGGTGCAGAGTAAAGAACAGGGGTTTAGGTTCAGGAGACTTGTGCTTACATTTTGGCATAAATCTATTTAGTGCTCAGGACTTTGGGCAAGTTACTTCTCTGATTCTTGGTTTTCCTCATGTATAAAATAGGAATGATAATGCTGTCTACCTCACTAGATTGTGAAGAGTCAAGTGTGTTAATATAATGCTAAAGTGATTTGGATGGTGACAATGATGATAAATAGCATTGTTGTAAGCCTTGTATAAGAACAGGCCTAATACTTTCACATAAAGTTGGAGTACTTAAATTAATGAGAGTTAGTAAATGTTTTCTGTTCAGAACTATTTTC
>PVLC010024090.1:0-25045 GCA_004027655.1 Graphiurus murinus
AAAAATGTATCTCAAACAAACAACAGTGATCTCAAGCCAAAAGATAACATCATATTTAAGACAGAAATATTTTCATTAAAGTCACAAACAACACAAAATGTCTACTTCTTTTAACATTATAGAGCAAACTGCTGGTATCTCGAAGTACGTGGTCTTCCCCATACATCCAGTGGTATGCTGGTAAATGTAACAACCAGGTCGGTATCTGCAGTGTTTGCCAAATCCCAGGGTATCAACACTCCCATCCTGGCCAATTGTAATAATGACCACACTTAATAATGAGTTCGCTGCAATAACCAAGAAGCTGAGACAATAGGATTGCAAGTTCAAGACCAGCCTCAGCAACCTAGCAAGACCCTGTTTGAAAACAAAATAAAATAGGGCTGGGGGTGTACCTTGGAGGTAGAATGCCCCTGGATTCAATCCCTAATACCAAAATAATGCTGCTGCTGCTGATGACGATGATGATGGGGGGAGGGGAAAGAAGAGGAAGAGGAGGAGGAGGAAGAGGAGGAGGAAACCAATTCACTAAATTCCTGTCAATACACAATCAGGTCCCATGAGCCAGCCTGAGTCAGCTCCGGCACACCATGCTTACATCCAGGTAATGAGGTAGATAGATATCTATGTACTGATAAGAAATTTTTTTCCACATTTAAATGGAAAAAGGCAACTGAAGTATTTATAATGGGCTTCTACTTGTATAAATCATTCTTTTTCTGTTGTTGTACTGGGGGTTAAACCCAGGGCTATTCTACCTCTGAGCTACCTCAGCCCTCTTTATTTTTGTGTGTGTAGTATTGAGGATTGAGCCCAGGGGCATTCTTCTCCAAGCTACATCCCCAGCCCAACTTTATTTTTGTTTTTGAAACAGGGTCTCACTAGGTTGATGAAAGTTTTACTACTTGCTGAGGCTGTCTGTCCTGAAACCTGCAATCCTCCTGTCTCAGCCTCCCAACCAAGTGGGATTACAAGTATGTGCAACCATGCCCAGATTATTTTTTGTTTTCAAACAGGGTCTAGCTAGGTTGCAGAGTCTCACTACATTGCTGAGGTTGTCCTCAAACAATCCTGTTTCAGCCTCTCAAGGCATGCACCCAGCTATAATTCTTTTTTTTTTTTTTTTTTTTTTTTTTTTTTTTTTTTGTAGTACTGGGGATTGAACCCAGAGGCATTCTACCTCTGAGCTACACCCCCAGCCCCATTTTTTATTCTTTGTTTTTGAAACAGGGTCTCATTAAGTTGCAAAGGACCTCACTAAGTAGCTGAGGCTGGCCACAAACCCGCATTCCTCCTGTCTCAGCCTCCCACGTATTGGGATTACAAGCGTGTACCACCATGCCCAGCTACAGCTATAATTCTTCATGTAATATGTTTGTATAGACTAACTTTTGAGGAATATTTAAGATAACTTGAAAAGATTATGGAACTGAAGTATTTGAGAATTTTTTTACTGTATACTCTCTTATAAGCTGCTTGAACTATTTTTTTACCATGAATTATTTTATATAAAAAGTATAATTTTGAAAAATTAATATTGTCATTAAATTTTCATTTTTACAGTATAATTCTTTTCTTCATTACATACTTTTCTTTTTTGGTGCTTAGGGCAATTCTCACTAGATTTAACAACCCCTAACCAAGACTGGGTCAGTAAACCAAATAAACCAAATCAGAAAGATACATTTTTACATTTTTTTTCCTAAATTCATCTGAGTAACAAAACTGCTATGGTTCAACTTCAAGATATTTACCCAAAAAAATTACACAAATAATCATTTTACCGACAACTGTTTTTCATTAAAAAAGGAGGAGGGGCGGGAGAGGAAGAGGAGGAGGAGGAGGAGGAGAAACAGGCAGCCAGCCGGACGTGGTGGCGCACGCCTGTAATCCCAGCAATGGGAGACTGAGACAGGAGGAGTGCAGGTCCGAAGCCAACCTTATCTACTTAGTGAGGCCCTCAACAACTTAGTGAGACCCTGCTTCCAAATTAAAAAATAAAAATAGGTCTGGGGGTGTGGCGTGAAGGTAGAAGGCCCCTGGGTTCCATCCACAGCAACACACACACACACACACACACACACACACACACACACACACACACACACACACAAGAGGCAGGCAAAGTACACTTAGCCTTCAAACAAGCCAGTATTCATGAACTCACACAGCAAGAATACTTTACACATCCCAGTCCTCACAGAGTTTCATATGGAAATCACCAGGATCTAATTAGTGACTCATAGAAAGGAAGCAATAACAGAGTGCTGCAGAGCAGTCTGCAAAACTTAGAGGTCACTGAAGGTCACCCACAGCAACAAGGCTCCTTGCCTGAGTTTGCACTGTGCCACTTGCCAGACTCCCAAGACTACACGGGCAGCTCTGTGTGTCCACAACCAAGCAGCTCGTTTTCAGCCCTGAGTGGAGAGACTATTCTCTTGTCTGCTGTGACTTCCTCTCAATGTTCAGTGTCAGAAACACAAGGAAATAAAATTCATGGTTAGACTGATGTTTCTTCCTCCGGCTTTTCTACCTCCTGCTATGCCAGGAAGTAACATTAAAGTTCTATCAAGTGGCTGCCCAACAGGACACCGGAAGCCAGAACCTTCCGACCTGGTGACTACTGAGTATAACGCAGAGACGGCGCCAAGGCTTCATTTACACAGCGAATAGCGCTGAAATAAAGTCAGGTTGCTGAATTATCAAGGAGGATCTTTACTGTCTAACATATTTATGATACATGAGCACTCACGCTTAAAGCAGTTTGGTTTTGTTTTTTACCATGAACAGCCATTCAACAATAGAAACGTAAAAATGGAGAAGATGGAAAAGGGGATATCTGTTCTATCTGTTCTCTTCCTTTCGATCTCATGTTTAAAGATTTCCTATTTTCCCCACCATCAACACAAATCTGAAACCATTTGAAGTTAAGCATTAAATCTGAAGGGCCTGTGGGGGAAAGAAAATAAGAGCAAGAAGAAATTAAGGAGATGGAAGTGGTAACATAAATCCATATAGCACTCCAGTTGTAAGAAACATAAGCATTATTCCTAAGTATAGACTTTCATGATATTCAATAGCTATAATGCTTGCAAAATAGTAATGTGTGTGTGTGTGTGTGTGTTTATGGTACTGAGGATTGAACTTACTGGCACTCTACCACTGAGGTATATCTCTAGCCCTTCTCATTTTTTACTTTGAAACAGAGTCTTGCTAAGCCGCCGAGACTAGCCTTAAACTTGCTGTCCTCCTGTCTCAGCCTCCCAAGGACAGGGATTATAGGCATGCACCATTGTGCCTGGTTGTAATGGATTTATTAAAAATGCCTGCAAACTCTTAAGAGCAAACTCTTAAGAGTTTCTGAAGCCATGGCCAAATTAGGAAATAAAATAGAAAAACTAAAGATTTTTCAATATTGACAAGTATGATTTATGCAATAAATTTTGTGTTAATGTAGAAAACTTAGGAAAATGCAAAAGAGCGACTTAAAACCATAACTTTCAAGATGACATGAAGTGCAAACCATATAAGCTAAAACTATGAATTAATATGACAGCAGGTCACAGTAAGTGCCAGATGTCATAGTAAATCTGAAGTGATATGAAACCAACCCCTTTCTTCTAATATATTCATTTAATATTGCTGAAGAACAATACCATGAAATTTTAAAAAATCATACATTACACAAAGAAATGATAGGTTTTCTCAAAAGAGAAAACAGATAACAGCATTTGTCATTTTTAGAGTCTGGGACAAACGATGCAAAGCAAAACAGCCATGACACTCAGCAAGTATATGAGTAGATTATAAGGCATCATTTGCTGCTTGACTCAGCTTATAAACCAATAAATAAGTGGTTTAGGCTCTACTTAAAAGCAGAGAATACAGGCGCATTTTAGGCTTTCAATCTGGAGCAGGCAGACCCAGCTGAGTATTAATTATTACCACTGCAAGGGGAGCACTAGAGTTCTATAAAATCCCCATTAAGATGAACATTAACCAAGGTCATATTTTACATGAGCTAAATGCATTATTCTTAACTCCAGGCTATCCTAAGAAATATCAGACAATGTTTAATTGTGCACAACATAAAATCACAAACACAAATAGCTGGATAAGAGTTGGCCTGACCACACTTACCGTTTTCCACATAGGGATGAAAGGGCAAGACCAGGGCAAGGATAACCCTGCCTCTAGTTGGCTCCAAGACACTTCTGATATCTTTTAACAATGTGAGAGGCTGATCACAGCGGTCCAGCAAATTCAAGCAGCTGATAACATCATACTGAAACCCTGTATTCTGCCATTCATTTATACCAAGCACTCTAGAAAAATCAGAAAGAACTTGATTAGTATTTCTCCCCTTAAAAAGATCTTTAGAAGTAACTGAGATGCCAATAAAGGTTCCAATTCTATCTTCTAGATCAAAGTAATCTCAAAATCTTCATTTAAAATTCGTATTTGCAGAAATACAAAAACCAGACAAGAGAAAAATAGCAACCATATTTCAAATTTACCTTTTCATCTGCTTACAAATATTAAAACATACAAAACTTCCTTTATAAGAACTAATTATATGTTCTAGTAAAGGTAAAAAAAAAAAAGTAGTTATAAAATTAAGACATTAAATTCTTAAACAGTGGAGAACCAAAGAGATGGTTTTTTAGTATTCACTGGAAATTAATCACAAAAAGTTATATATTCCTGTTTTCTATTCCTAGGGTCCTTCCTATACTTAAGAATGGGATGGAATAAAATACTTTCCTCCTCTTTTATAACCTAAGACCTTTTAAACATAACTGTTCCCAGGAGACAAACAATTTTATACTTTAATCATCATATCTAAGTAAGAATTTAGAAAATCACAGGGCATCCTAGTAAAACTATAAGTGAACAACATGGTTAGAAAATCATGATCCACTTCAATCAATCAATCACTCTCTTTTTCACACATACACACACACACACACACACACACACACACACATTTAGTATTTTACAATGATTTATCGAAAGAAGGGGAAGTTTTTATATCATGAGTCTCTGCTAACCAAATCAATGAAGCAATTATATAAACTACTCACTGCCTGGTTATATCATTCAGAATGTGATAGGTGAGATATGTTATGATAGAAACAGGTGAAAAAGAAAATGCAAAAAAAAGGATCTTTGGAAACAAGTCTTTTTTTTTTTTTTTGCAGTACTGGGGATTGAACTCAGGGCATTCTACCTCCAAGCTACACCCCCAGTCCTATTTTTTATTCTTTATTTTGAAACAGGGTCTCACTAAATTGCGGAGTGCCTCACTAGGTAGCTGAGGCTGGCCGAGAACCCGGATCCTCCGGTCTCAGCCTCCCAAATGCTGGAATTACAAGCATGCGCCACCACACCTGGCAAAAACAAGTCTTTGATAACACTAAACAACAAAATTATAAAAGTAGAATGAGGGCTATCTTGAAGAACTTATTAACATAATGATATTTTATAGCATGTTTCTGAACAGTAGAGCAAAAAGGAGCACAAATCACTCAGTTGCATGTTTTCTATCTGTATCTTTATAAAAGAAAAAAAAAAAAGTCTAACAGCTGGTGTGGTAGTGCATGCCTGTAATCCCAGTACTGGGGAGGCTGAGACAAGAGGATTGCCAGCCTCAGCAACTTAGTGAAACCCTCAGCAACTTATCAATACCTGTTTCAAAATTTTTAAAAAGGGGGGGGGAGGGCTAGGGGTATAGCTCAAAGATATAGTGTCCCTGAGTTCAATCCCCAGTATCAAAAACAGCAACAACAACAAAACAACAAGTCAAAGAAACTAGTCTGATTCTTTTGTTGTATAGGTGTCTAGTTGCACTAAATACGGTGTACAGGTGTTTAATTGCATTAAATTGCTTGAAATAGAGCACCTGGGCTTCAAAATCACTTTGTTGTACTGAGATCAACTGCAAAAATAATTTTAGAAATTAGATTTAGGTCATCAAAGAAGAGTTTCCAAACACTACTATGAAGATTCTACTTTCAAGATAAATATTTCATTAGTTCCCCCTTTAAACACTGACATGAACAATTAAAAAGAACTATTTGTAGATTAATGCCTTAGCCAAATAGACAATTTAAAATCATATACTGAAAAAGTCAAATGAGATATTTGATTTTTTAAAATCTTTGAGCTGGGCATGGTGGCGCATACCTGTAATACCAGTACTAGGGAGGCTGAGACAGTGAACTGCAGGTTCAAGGCCAGCCTCAGCAACTTAGTGAGACCTTGTTTCAAAATACAGAATAAAAATAGGGCTGGGAGTATATCTCAGAGGTAGAATGCTCCTGGGTTCAATTTCTAGTACCAATAAATAAATAATCTTAGATCTATGATGAAGAAACCAAACACCATCAGCATGTTGTAATCTAGAATAGTCTCACTAAATCCATCTCAGAATTAGTTGCAGATAGGTGATTTCCAGGTGAAAGACACAAATAAATGCTCATAAAACAGAAAATTGCAGTTTTAATGCTGAGATAGTTAAAAACTATACCTAGAGCAGCTCAACTTCATCTTTACTTTTTTGTTTTCTTTTTTTCTTAATCTCTATTAGTAAACTCAGCTCCATTCATGAAGTTAAATTTACTCACCCTACTCAAACTACATAGAATCCTAACGAGTTTTAATTTTTTTTAAATAGGGTTGGGGGTATAGCTTGGAGAGTTCAATCCCCAGTATAAAAAGAGAAAGAAAGCGGGGAGGAGAAGGAGGCAAGTGATTACATAATTCTTCCCTTTTCATAGACTAAGCCAGGTTTCCAAACTAGAGGAGGAAAGCGTCATCTCCATCTCCCTCATTCTATACTCAGTCAATATATACAAATTTCCTAAACAATAAAATCCATGATGAATAAAGAATGCCCTTTTATCTAAGTCTCTCAAGCACCAGACGGTCTAAAACTAAGGTTTGACACTTCATATCCATCATCACAAAATACAAAACAATCAAATATTGTCAAGGATGTTGAGAAATTAGAACTCTTGTACATTGCTGGTGAGAATGTAAAATAGTGTGCTGGAAAAGTATGGTGAGTTTTCAAAACATTACACAGACTCAGCATATGATACAGCAACTCCACTTCTGGGTATTATGTCCAAAAGCAGTGAAAGCAGGGACTTTTAGACATATTTGTACACCCGTGTTCATGCATTACTCACAGTAGCGTGTGCAGTAGAAGCAGCCCAAATGTCCATGAAAATGAATGGATAAAGAAAATGTGATACATGAAACAATACAATATTATTTAAAGGAAATTTAGACCTACGCTACAACATGGATGAACCACAAAGACATTATAAACCAGATACAAATGGCCAAAGTATGATTCCTGATAGGCATGTTGGTGCACACCTGTAATCCCAATATCTAGGAGGCTGAGACAGAAGCATTGAAGGTTCTAGACCAACCTCAGCAACTCAGTGAGACCCTCAGCAACTTAGTTATATCTTGTTTCCAAATAAAAAATAAAAAGGGGTATGTCTCAAAGGTAGAATGCGAGCCGGGCGTGGTGGCGCACGCTTGTAATCCCAGCATTTGGGAGGCTGAGACTGGAGGATCCGGGTTCGTGGCCAGCCTCAGCTACCTAGTGAGGTACTCCGCAATTTACTGAGACCCTGTTTCAAAATAAAGAATAAAAAATAGGTCTGGGGGTATAACTTGGAGGTAGAACGCCCCTCAGTTCAATCCCTAGTACTGGAAAAAAAAAAAAGTTCGAAGGTAGAATGCCCCTGGGTTCAATCCCCAGTACCAAAACAAAAAAGGAGTGATTCCTCTTGTATGAGATATATACTCATATGCACAGAGACATTGTAGACTAGTGCTTGTCGGAGGCAGGAGAGAGAGAATGGGAGGTTACTGTTTGATGGGACAGCATTTCAAGTTGTGGAAAAATAAAGTTCTATAAGTGGTATACTTAATACCACAATCCTATTACTTAAAAATTATTTTAAACTGTAAATTTCAGCCAGGCCTGGTAGCATACACTTGTAATCCCAGTACTTGGGAGGCAGAGACAGGAGGATCGCAATCGCAGGTTTGAGGATCAGCAAGTAATGAAACTCGCATTAACCCAGTGAGACTCTGTTTCAAAATTAAAATAAAATAGGTCTGGGGGTGTAGCTCAGAGGTAGAATTCCCCCAGCCCTATTTTATTCTTTATTTTGAATAAGGGTCTCACTAAATTGCTTAGGGCCTCACTAAGTAGCTGAGGCTGGTGGTGAACCTGCAATCCTCCTGTCTCAGCCTCCCAAGTACTGGGATTACAAGCGTGTGCCACCATGCCCAGCCAAAACCTGTAAATTTTATGTTAAATACACATTTATCACAATTTTTAAAAACAAAATAAACATACAAGATATTCGAGAATGCCAGAAGATTCTAGCTAAGAAATAAGTCCCCACATCTGACCTGCCTTTTCCAAGCTATCACTAGTTCTTTTCCTCCCTCCTCTGCCCCAGAAAAAAAGACTACTATGGAAAGAGTACTTCTCCCTAAATTTCCACTTGTATATGAAAGGGTTTTTTGTTTGTTTGTTTGTGGTACTGGGGATTGAACTCAGGGGCATTCTATCTCTGAGCTACAATCTCAGCCCTATTTTGTATTCTTTATTTTGAAACAGGTTCTCACTAAGTTGTGGAGGGCCTCACTAAGTAGCTGAGGCTGGCCAAAAACCCGGATCCTCCTGTCTCAGCCTCCCAAGTACTGAGATTACAAGTGTGCGCCACTATACCCGGCTTGAAAGTTTGTTTTTTAAATTCCTAATCATGGAAAATGGTTTCTCATTCATAACCTTTAAATAATATACTTTCAAGAATAAGTTTCCAAAATCAAGAACTATATCCCAAACCATGGATAAAAATTATACCTGTATTTCTTTTTCTGAAGTTGCCATATCATAGTTTCAGAAAGCTCAGTGGCATATATTTCTTCAAAATGAGGGCTCATGATTTTTGTGACTTCTCCGTCTCCAGCACCCAAATCAAGAAGTCTGTGGCTCTTCCAGTCTGGATTAATTTTAAGTAGTCTCTGAAACTGATCTGGCGAGAACACAAACATTGAACCTCTTCCTAGCAACCTGGAAAAAAAAAAGGACAAAAATGGAAGCATCTATGCAAATTAAACAGCCCCCGTATACACACAAAGTGAGTACAGTGACTCAGTGCCGGCAACACTGTAAACTTAAGAAACTTTCATTTTATGATTAAAATATATTATCTTTTACATGATTTATATGACAAAGAGCAAAGTTAATAAGAAAATACCTGCAGATACTATTTGTCTTTGCAGTTGCAAATAATAACCTGAAAGGCATAGAGAAAGGATGAGAGGGGAAGAGAAAGAAAGAAAATGAGTAAGAAATTAAAAGATGAGTCAAAAAAGGGAGGAAGGGTAGAAGAAGGGCTAGAAAATATGCTTTATCAATTAAAAATATATATATAAACTAACTTAGACTACAACACTAGGCAATAACACTAGGCAGAGGAATCAAATAGGGAAAAAGGCCATTTGGAAGATAGAACTAAACAATGAAGAGGGGAAAGAATAAGCTTTTGTTTAACAGACTTCTAAGAGACTCCTTCTCCTCTCTCCAAAAAAGAGGAAAAGAGTGGTCCTTGGGATATCAGCTAATGTGCATTAGAGAAATAGATTCATATTTGTATAGTTTGTATGTTTTATAGTTGGCTGGTTCCTATTATTTCTGAAGGTCCTAAAAAAAATTCCAAGTAGCAGCTTGGCTTTGAAAAGCAGACTGAGAAGAGTTAAAACGGAGATCAAAGAGAACCCTCAGAAAGCAGCAACAGCTCAGCCAAGTCTCATGGAAGCACCACCTCAGAAGAAAAAATGAGCTCCCTATGCAGAATCTGTTCTCTAGCTTTCAAATCCTAGTTTGTCTGGGGCAGGGACCCTCCAACTTCCTTCTTTAAAGGAAGGGGAACTCATACACAATATAAAATGGTAAGAGAGCTGCCATTAGGGGATGAGGTTGAGAGCCCTGGACCTGTCCACCAGTCCATTTCTAGAATTTTCTTTGTAGCCAGAAGCAGCTCCTGAGGCACTGCCTCCTCAGACCCTGGAAAACTGGACTGAAAGTCACTGAAGCAACAGAGAAGCAACAGGAACTCTGTACTCTATCGCCATTGTCTGGAAATAATCAGAACACAAAGTATGTTTGCTATATAGTGACTGGAAAGATGCAAGCAACATGGTATGTGTGCTACGACCATAAATCCTCCCTCCTCTTTTCCCACTAAAGCCATGAGAGAGTTTAACCAAATTTAATAATATATTTACAGTAAATTTTATGCCCCACAGAAATGCTAAAAGACTAGGGAGTGAGAAGAGGAAGACCCCAGAGACAACTGAACCATGAGGCTACAAAGTACAACTTCTTACCAAAGAAAACCGTATCTCAAAAAAGACAAGTTGTTTCTAATCCTCAATTGTTCATATCTTCTAGAGGAAAAACATGCACATGTGAGAAAAGGGATGGACTTGTTGAATCAACTGTAAAAAATTCACACAGGACTCAGGGCCAGAGCAGGAAGAGGCCACAGGCAGCATGGCTAAGGGGAGGCGTGTTTTAAATCTTGATTCTGACTCTCCACAGGACCAAAGTAACTCATAAAAGAGTTATTCAGTAAACTTTCCCAGCTATAAAATAATGCTTCCCAAGCCATCTCCTTGGAATATGAGGAACCTTGACATGATATTCAAAATACATCTGAGGTCAGAGTTCATACGGTCGTCTGACTGATCTACATCTAAGGGCACCAGAGATAGGGGAGGACAGTGTCCTACACCAAAGAACGTTAACAACAGGGCTCCACAAAAATATTAACACTCTCAAAAAGTAAATTAAAGTCCATGCAGCCCAGTGTTGCTTAACCAGGACTGATCTGCCCTCTAGGGGGCAGTGGGCAGGTCTCAAGCAGTCACAAAGACTTGGGGGGAGGAAGGGTGGATATTAACGTTGTTCAGTGAGCAAAACCAGAAAAGCCAGACTTCCTGCAATATGTGGGGAAGACTCACAGTAACGAACTGTCCCACTTAAAATATCAAGACTCTGACCTAGTCCAGTACAAGGTTTCTGGTAAACACATACTATGGAGAGACAGGACTCTCTAATTTGCCTCTAACTTTAGTCTTTTATAACCATCCTAGGTTCTCTGGGAACAATCCAAGTTCTCTCTAGATTTAGTCTATAGAGGAGGTATGCTTCATAGAAAATAAATTCTGAAAACAGCTATTAAGAGTCTCCCTACTTAGCCTCTCCTTTCTGCCATAAAGGAAGTTTGATAACTATCTTATTTCAAGATGATGCCACAGTAATTATTTAATTATTTCCATAACAGCCACTTATGATAATAATCTACCCTTGTCATGAGTGGAAAGTACCAATGGACTAAAATTTAAGTCAAATTTAAGTTTTTCATTGAGAAGAGGGCACAAAGCAAGAGGAATTTAGACAGAGGGGTGGTCAGTGGGTTAAAACAAAACAGCAGAATGGGGTAGGTGGATGGCATGTGCCTGTAATCCCAGCTGCATGGGAGGTTGAGGCAGGTGGATCACTTGAGTCCAGGAGCTTGAGTAGAGCCCTGGCAACACAGCAAGACCTGTTCTAAAAAGAAAAGAAAAAAAAAGCCACAGATAAGGAAACCAAAAGGGGTTTATTAACTGTACTGCCTCTGATCAAACCATAAAATTCTAGAGCAGGGAATTTTAAGCAGGTTCCAACAGGTAGAGGAAGCCAGACATGGTGGCACACACTTTTAATCCCAGTACTTGAGAGGCTGAGACAGGAGGATTGCAGATTCCCAAGATAGCTTTAGGGAAACCTTGTTTCAAAATAAAAGAATAAGATAGGACTGGGGGTATATCTCAGAGGTAGAATGTCCCTGGTTCCTTCCCCAGTGCCACAAAAAAAAAAAAAAGTTGACTAGAGAAAGGGTTCCTACCTTTTATCACTTTCAGAAACATATAGGACCCCCAAAAGAATTTTAGAATTTCCTCTACCATGATTCATCTGATTTCCAAGAAAGAATACATGGTATAGGACAGAAATTCAGTACAACTAATTTTAGGAACTAAATGTCAGACCAAGTTGTATAAATTCAACTCCCAATACAAAAATAACATTTGCTGAATCAAATGTAAGACAATTTTATATAAACAATGAAGAAGAAAATCGAGTAAGAAATCTTGAGAAACGGCTTGTGGAGCCTGAAAACATATTTAAGGACCAGATGATAGACTGGGGATCCAGTAAGTCAGCAGAAACTGGTTCCAAACATCAAGGGGAAAAAAAAGTGGGCCCCAGCAGTGGCTTCCGTGGTCCAACGAGGCTTTTTAAGTATCATACCCTGTAGCTTTTCTCTTTGGCTTTCTGAATTCTAGGACTTTGGGGATGTTTGAAAATTTAGCCAAGAAAGGATAAATAATATTCCTAAAGCCTTTTCTATGAATTTATATGAGGGAAGCACTCTGGGGACAGAGAATTCTACAATAGGTTTACAAAATCCTGGTGAGCCTAGACTTTGTGTAAAAACAAATGCAAGATTCTTCAAACAAGCCATCACTCACTATTGAGCTGAGTAATGAGTCTCAAGAAACTTGACCCTAGAAAGCGTTAAAGACAAGCCAGGAGTGGTGGCGCACACTTGTAATCCCAGTACTTGGGAGGCTGAGACCAGAAGATCGGGGTTCATGGCCAGCCTCAGCTCTACTTAGTGAGGCTCTCCACAACTTAGTGAGACCCTGTTTCAAAATAAAGAATAAAAAATAGGGCTGGGGGTATAGCTCTAAGGTAGAACGCCCCTGGGTTCAATCCCCAGTACTGCACAAAAAAAGTGTTAAAGACAAAAATCTCAGTCTTCAATCTAAAGGCTTAGCAGCCTCAGTTTAAGGACTTAGTTCCAAGGATCTTGCTACCATAAAGTTCACAACCACCTGTTGGCATCACCTAGAGCTTGTTAAAAATGAAGAATCTCAGCCAGGCACAGTGACACATGCCTGTAATCCCAGCAACTCATGAGGCTGAAACAGGAGGATTTCAAGTTCAAGGCCAGCCTGAGCAACTTAGCCAGACCTTGTCTCTAACTAAAAAATAAAAGAGAGCTGGGCTTGGTGGTACATGCCTGTATTCTCAGTACTTGGGAGGCTGAGATAGGAGAATCGCAGATTCAAAGACAGCCTCAACAAGTAATGAGACTTTCATCAACCTAGTGAAACCCTGTTTCAGAATAAAAATAAAATATGGCTGGGTATAGTCCAGAGATAGAATGTCCCTGGGCTCAATCCCCAGAACCAAAAAAATAAAATTTTTTTTTAAAAAAGAAGGCTGCAGTGGTCAGGTGCTGACTTAGCTTGCACAAGCCCCAATACCAAAAGAAAACAAAACAAAACACAGAATCTCAGGCCCTGCCCCAGACTTACTGATTCAAAATCTACTTTTAATGATCCCCAGGTGCTTTCTGTATACAATATAGTTATAAAACACTGAAACTAAGTAACTCTTGCCACAGAAATAAAGACCTAAGGCTATTTGCTAAGTTATAGTGAATTCAAAAGTCTAAGTGTAGAAAGCTGGAAGAGTGGACCTACTGCCAAGGATTTTGACAAGCAGAAGTATATAGCTGAGGATGAATGGATCACAAAATCATGGGCTTTACACACAATGGAATTCTACTAAGCAATAAAGAAGAACAAAATTATGTCATTTGCAAGAAAATGGAAGGACCAGGAGAACATTATGTTAATTGAGACTGGCCAGTCACAGAAAGAGATGGATCACATGTTTTCTCTAATATGTGAAAGGTAGGGAGTAATTAGGATACTAGAAGGACCCAGATAATGAAGGAGAAACCTCAGTGTAGCCAGGGAGGTGGTTTGAGGGAAGGGGAGGGAGAAGAGTAAGGATCATTGATGGACTGACTACTACCATTGACTATGTATACAGATGTGAAAATATCAATGTCAATCTCAGTACTCTTTACTGCAAAGGAGTGTGCATGTATGTCACTGCCAACATGATTTACATTATGATGTGAGACTATCATGCACCAATAAAAGCATATTTTTTTAAAAAAATACTGTAGCTGAGGTCAATAGCTTGAACAAGATAACTTTCTTTATTCATTTTTCATTTTTAAAATTAAGGATAAAGGAAAAAATATGCCCAAAATTCACTTACCCATTGATAGATGTTCTAGACATAAACAGGCTAAAAACAGATGACACAAAAGAATGATACAATTGGATAAATAGCCAGCCCGATTTCTCAATGCTGTTGTTTAAGAAGATCTGTGTTCCTTGATCAAGGTAACTCTGAACAAAGACATCCTGGAGTGATTCACATAATTTCTCTCTGTTGCACACATACCACTAAAAACAAAACAAAAGATCAGAAAAGAACAAAAAATTAAAACACACAACAGAAGTATATCCTAAGAAATCCCACAACAAAAATGCTAAAATCAAATCTATGATTTCTAAATATTATAAGCTCATGATACTTTTGAGACAATCAGCATCTTTTATACCCATAAAATATAAGATACATCTTCAGACATGACTTCTCAGGCAGGTAGGGAGGGTGTGGGAAGGTGAGGCGCTCACATTATGAGGCACAACAGGTGGCAGAACTGGACCATCAGCCCGGCGTTCTGAGTCCTGGCCCAATGTTTCAGTCTCGACACAGCTGAGATTGTTAAGAGCTCTGCTTGCCTTTCCTTCACTGAGATTCCACATCAGAAGGCAAACAGCTAACATTACTGACCTTGTTTTTAGATAAGAAAAGTCACATAATGTAATGACTTAAAACCACCAAACAAGTCAATAATGGAGTAGGCAGCAGAATTTAACACTCTGCTGACCAGACTGGGTTGCCTGTCTTCTCTTCAGTCATACTTTATAAACAAGGCATTATGGTATTCTCAGAGGCACGGACAAAATGTGTTTAAGAAAAATGTCATCAATGAGAAAACCAAATTCACAACATACTAAGTAAGAACCAGATTTCCATGAACAGGCTCTAGCCAGAATACACTTTAGAAAAAAGTCAAAAACTTCAACTATAGATAAAACTTAACATTCCATAATAGAAGTTTTCCATTTCACTGAGACATACTGTACCAGAGAAGTGGCAAAGTAGACAGACGACATTGGCCTTGGGGTTGTCAGCCCCTCAAGTTCTAGCTTTGCCACTCCCATGAGTGCTCAGACAAGTCACTTAATCTGAGCCTCTACTCATCGGTAGACTATAGACGCCATTAGTACCTATCTGTCCTGGAAGGGAACTATGAGGATTAAACAAGATAAAGCAGGCAAGTCCTCAAAAGAGCACAGAACACACAGTGAGAATCCTATGATAATAATAGCAGTGAGAGTCCTCTTACATGGCTTGATAAATAAGAGTAAGCCTACAGTGATGGAACTGTAGACCAGTTATTATTAATCTATCAGCTGCTGCAAAACAACCAATTTTTTCCCAATAAGGAGTCTACTGGCCAAAAACTAAATTGCTTCCCTCTGACAAATATGACCATTTATCAGCAGTAGGTGTCCTGAAACCTCTTGCACAATTAGTGGACCAACTTTACAGTCATTGTAAGCTTGCTAAATGTTGAACAAAATCTTGGGTAACATTCCTAGCACTAACAATTAAAATGAACCAGTCAGCGGGGCATGGTGGTGCAAGTCTGTGATCCCAGTATATGGGAGGCTAAGAGAGCGGGATCACAGGTTCAAGGACAGCCTCACCACTACTCTGTTTCAAAACAAAAAAAAATAAAAATAGAGCTGGAAGTGTAGTTCAGAGATAGAATATTCCTGAGTTCAATCTCCAATACCACAAGGGAAAAAAAAAAAAGGAACCAGTTATAAACCAATAAAAACAAGCAAGACAGGCACATTAAATTTCAAAGGTATCATTTTATATACCCTGTACCCCAAACCAGATAAATCAAGCATTTTCAGTTGTTGACTGATTTATGCTAATTTTCTATTCCACTGGACTTTACATAAAACTCTTTTTATTTCCCCTACCCTATAGGACAAGATATAATGCTTCTTATATTGACTGTCTACACTTTTTCCCTTGGTCTGAAAATGTTCTTGCTTAATCATTTACTAAATCTTAATACTTATTGGTGCCTAAAGTTATGCCCCAGTGTAGGTTGTAAACTATTTTTTATTGTACTTCTGACCTCCTGGTGCACATTCTGAACTCTGTAAAACTAAGGCCACTTTGACTTCTATTCTTTATTCTCTGAAATGGCTAATCAAGATGAAAGCCAGCCGGGCATGGTGGCGCATGCTTGTAATCCCAGCATTTGGGAGGCTGAGACCAGAGGATCCAGGTTCGCAGCCAGCCTCAGCTACCTAGTGAGGCTCTCCACAATTTAGTGAGACCCTGTTTCAAAATAAAGAATAAAAAACAGGGCTGGGGGTATAGCTCGGAGGTAGAATGCCCCTGAGTTCAATCCCCAGTACTGCAAAAAAAAAAAAAAAAAAAAAAAGATGAAAGCCATCACCTTTATAACAGGCAATCAGGTGCATTCTATTAACATGGATAAGAAGTCATTCAGCTGAAACTGAGAATTCCTTGGCATCCATTTGTAAATGGACAACTACAGTAACAATGGTCTCTGACTTCCAGAGCTAAGCAAGAACTGGCACCATTAACTGAAAATACTGCTTTTAAGTGCCAAGCAAAAAGCTCATATTTTTTAATGGCATATTCCTCAATTCCTCAACACTTAACATATGTGGCCAAACCTTTACTGTCTCACAAGTCTTTCAGAAAAGAAACTTCTTACTGAACAGAATGTTCAGGAGTGAACATAAAAAGTTCATAAAAAGGAGTGAAGTTCCTCTCTTTAAAGGTTGAAATCTCTGTCCTTCCTGACCATTTGCATAATACAAATGTCAAGTTCACAGCAGTGGTTTTTGTTATTGCCAAAAAGTGGAAACAACTCACAAGTCCATCAACTGATGGGTAAACAAGGTGTGGTAGATGCATACAACAGAATAGTACTCAACCATGAAAAGGAATAAAGTACGATTCATGCTCCAACAAGTATGAACCTTGACATCACTATGCTAAGTGAAACAAGCCAGTCACAAAAGGTCATATATTGTATAATTTCATTTGTATGAAATGTTTACAATATGCAAATCCAGACTGTGTTCTCAGGGATTGGAGGACGGGGGCAATAGGGCGTGACTGTTAAAGGGCATGGAGTTTCTTTGGGAACATGTTGATAAAGTGTTCCAAAATTAGATTGGTGGTGATGGTGCACAACTCTGTGACTAACTACAAACTACTGCATTATATACTTTTTTTTTGGTAGTACTGGGGATTGAACTCAAGGACATTCTACCTCCGAGCTACAATCCCAGTCCTATTTTTATATTCTTTATTTTTGAAACAGGGTCTCACTAAGTTGCAGAGGGTCTCACTAAGTAGCTGAGGCTGGCTGTGAATCTGCGATCCTCCTGTCTCAGCCTCCCAAGTACTGGGATTACAAGCCTGCACCACCACGTCTGGCTTACATTATATACTTTTAAAGGATCAAATTTATGGTACATGAATTATATTTCAGTAAAACTGTTTTGTTTTTTATATACACATATTTAAATGTAAATGACAATTTCATCTTTCAGAAATTAAAAGTGGTCTGGGAACATAAGTGACCTACCAAACCTCTTTTAAAGTACAAAATCTAAATGCAAATCTGATCATGGCTACCCTGTTTCAAAGGAGTCTCAGAGTCTCCAAAATGCTCAGGAGATGTCTGTCCACTCTGTGTCCACAGCCTCACTGGGCCCTTACTTTGTCAGGGTAACTCTGAACAAAGACTCTTTTTTTTTTCTTTTTTCTTTTTCTGGAAAGCTGCTTCCTTTCCTATGGCTGTTTTACCTGGCAATTGCTCCACCTGCTCCCTTCTAATTTGGTTACTTCAACCTCAGCCCCAATATCACCTCAGGTATATTGCCTTGAACTTCAAGACTAGGCCAGGCCTCCCTGTTTTCTAATACCCCCTCATACACTCCACATGTCTGCTTGGCAACATGTATGACCTCTGAAGTAACTGTGCAGCACCGCATGTTCAGTGTCTCTCTTTGCAGGTCAACTGACAGCTTCAGACAATGACTGACTTCAGAGCCTGGTACAGACACAAACAAGCAGTAAGTGTCTGTCAAATGAACTATTAAGAATCACAGGCAGTCTAAACAGACAGAATTTGGCATTTCTAACAAAATCCTGGAGGAAACATAAGGATAACCACAGAGACAGCTGTTACTGGGTTCTGTCAATTTCTCAACTCCAAGGTTTCTACAAGTCTTGCTTAAACCCAGTTCTGCAAACAGTGGTTAAAGCTGCCCGCCCACCGCAAAACCACATTACCACATACTAGCAAGCAAACACTGGCGAGCACACACGGTGCCAGGCACTTTAAAGTCCATTTACCACCTGGTAACTTCCAAATAACTGAGAAGCCTGCTGCCCCTGCAGTTCCAGCTGATTCTTTTTTCCATTCTAAGTATAAAAGTATCAAAGAAGCTTCTCCTTACCTCTACACAGTATATTTGTCTGGGAAAAGAAAGCAGGACCAGTCTCAATTAAGTTGGACTGGACACATTTGGAGAAAAGATAATCTAATCTAGATAGTGACTAAATTCCTGTAGGCCAGAGTGTCTACCTTGGCACTGACATTTGGGGCCTAATAATCCTTTGTTATGGCGGCCTGACCTTACCCACATCCTTAGCCTTTACTGATCAGATGCCAGTAGCACTATCACAAGGGACAACCCAAAATATCTGAGGCAACTGCCAAATATTGGGGGGAGAGGGGGTAGGTTGCCACAGCCTAAAAACCCCTACCTGGGCTTAAGAGGAAAAGTTCATTGTTCTGACTCTTCGGTGGTATTTCCTAACTGTCCCAGTGTAACTGTGGTCAAGGGACTGCAGGCGATTAAAGGATGGCCCTTCAGGCCTTAGGGAACTTATATTCCAGAGGGGAAAATAAAGTCAGACACCAAGAGAAACAAGGAATGCGACTATGATCCTCATCAGGACCTTCGGAGCCCCAACTGAGCAGTCACTTTGCTCTAAAGCTAACTGGAGAGAAAATCAACATGGGAGCCCCTCCCTGCTGCCCAGTTGGTGCCCTCAAGACTCACCTCCCTCTGGACAATGAAATGAAAAGCTGTACAGAGCTCACAGCGCGAGGTGGCTGCCTGTAGGCTCCTGAACACTGTCAAGCAGTTGGGTTCTTTGAACACGTGCTCCTCAAAGACTACAGAGATAAAGGTATACGGCCAAGAACAAAGTGCCACTGCTTATTAAATTTCACATTGGAAGGACCAAATGCGCTTTCTCTAATGTGAGACTAGACCCCTCAGCTGGAGAAGATGGTGTCTGAAAAAGTGTCTTATTAGCACCTGCCTTTAAAGCTCACTCAAATTGTGTTCAATCTAAAAACCAAGGAAATCTTTTAAATCAAACCAGAATTATTCCATTCAGTCATCTGTTGATGACTAGTAGGCCTAGAAGGGTGGGATAACTAAATATAACATCTTCTAAAAATTACAGTAAATAAGCTGGGTGTGGTGGCGCATGCTTATAATTTCAGTACTTGGGAGGCTGAAACAGGAGGATCCAGGTTCTCGGCCAGTCTCAGCCACTTGGTGAGGCTCTCTGCAACTTAGTGAGACCCTGTTTCAAAATAAAGAATAAAAAATAGGACTGGGGTTGTAGCTCAGAGGTAGAATGCCCTTGGGCCTTGGGTTCAATCCCCAGTACCGCAAAAAAAAAAAAAAAAATTACAGTAAATAGTGATATTCTCCCTACTTGTAATAAGATTGCAAAGATACTGGCCAGATGTGGTGGAGCATGCCTGAATCCCATCAATCTGAGGCTGAGGCAGGAGAATCCCAAGTTCCAAGCCAGCCTATGCAACTCAACAAGACCCTGTCTGAAAATAAAATTTTAAAAAAGGGCTAGGGACATAGCTCAGTACTAAAGCACCCTTGGGATTCAATCCCAAGCACTGCAAAAAGAAAAGACTCCAAAGATACTAATAATGAGCTAAATCATAAAAAGCAAAATTAGGTAGATGGCAGGAATAGTTTTGTGCATGTTTGACAGTATTAGCAAATCAAAATATTAAGTCATATTTTCTTAAAAACTTCATTAAGCAAATGAACATCTCTTAATATTTATATAACCTCAAAACAGGAATGACCTTTTCCTATAAAACTGTATTTTATTATCAGACTGAAGAATACAGCTAAAGTTCTTCTGAAATTGTTTTTAGGATGTGTCAAGCATGTGATATGCAGAGTCTTTCTTCCAAAATACAAAGGAAGTGGGCACACTAGAAGAATTAGAAAGTTATAAAAATCAAGCCTGTTTCCAAATAAAGAAAAAAAAAAATAGGACTGGGGGTGTAGCTTGGAGGTAGAATGCCCCTGGGTTCAATCCCCAGTACCACAAAAAAAGAAAGTTATAAAAATCAACCTAATGATTATATAATGTGCTATAATAAAAAACAAATAGTTGAAGCCGGTCATGGTGATGCGCGCTTGTAATCCCAGCATTTGGGAGGCTGAGCCCGGAGGATCCGAGTTCATGGCCAGCCTCAACTACCTAGTGAGGCCCTCCGCAACTTAGTGAGACCCGTTTCAAATTAAGAATAAAAAATAGGGCTGGGGGTATAGCTCGGAGGTAGAATGCTCCTGAGTTCAACCCCCAGTACCAAAAAAAAAAAAAAAAAAAAAAAATATTTGACCCATGTCCCGAGTTCCTAGCATAGAGCTCCAAAAGCCCTTGGGGAATCTCCACGGTGATAAGAATGTCTTTTGTATGCCAATGAGATAACTCCCAAAAGTGGAGGGAGACCAAGCTATGATTAGTTTCCAGCCTCACTCCCTTATCTCGAGGATGAGAAAGGGGCCTGAAAAGAGTTCCATGTCCAATAGCCAAGACTTAACCAATCATGCTTTTGTAATGAAACCTCCATAAATCTAAATTAGAGGATTTGGGGAGCTTCCGGGTTGCAAGATCCAGGGATCCACTGGTAGGGTGGCTCAACAGGGAGGACACAGGAGCTCGGCACCACCTCCCACACCTTGCCCAGCCCACCACTTCCTCTTGGGCGTTCCTGAGTCACACCCTTTACAGTAAACCAGCAAGCATAAGTGATTTCTAAATTCTGTGAATCACTCTAGCAAATTATCAAACCTGGGGAGGGGGCTGCGGCAACCCCTGAATTTACAGCCTCCCTGGACAGAAGCAGGGGTACCCTGGGGACCTGGAACTTGCAGCTGGCCTCTGAAGTGAGGGCAGTGTGGTGGAACTGAGTCCTTTAACCTGTGGAATCTGACCCTAACTGTCCTGCTGACACCCAGTCAAAACCCAACTCTACCATCTATTACTATTAACTCTGTGCTCTTGAACAGAAAAAAATAAAATAAGAGGTGGGCGTGGTGGCACACACTTGTAATCCCAGTACTTGGGAGGCTGAGACAGGAGGATCGAAGGTTCGTGGCCAGCCTCAGCTACTTAGTGAGGCCCTCTGCAACATAGTGAGACCCTGTTTCAAAATAAAGAATAAAAAATAGGTCTGGGGATGTAGCTCAAAGGTAGAATACCCCTGGGTTTAATCCCCAGTACAACAAAAATAATAAAATAAAATAAACATAAGTAAGACTTTTTTCCCCTAACTTTAAACCTTATGAAAAACATGCATAAACTGGATAAAGGCCAGAACTTCAAGCTGTTGTCCCATCTCTGCCTAACTCACAAACTGTATGATCTGCAACTAGGGTTTTGCACACAGCTACCTGATTTTAGTGCTACACAGAGGACCACTAAAGTTGGGGCAGTTTCCTACTAAGAAATCAAGCCAATTTTCACAGTCCCCCAGAGAACACAAGGTTTCCTAGGAGAGGCCTCACAAAGCAATGGAAAAAAAACACAACAACAACTTGGAACGTGAAACCAGACAAAACTGGGTTCAAAACCCAACCCTACTATCTATTACTATTAACTCTGTGCTCTTGAGCAAAAATCTCAGCCTCAATCCTCTGTAAAGAGGGGATGGTACCCCCTACCTAGAAGAGCTGTTATGAGGACTAAAAGGGACAACATATTTCAAGTGCCTGTCACAAAACAGAAGCCCAATCATTGTTCTTGTGTCCTTCCCCTTCCTGTGCAAGAGAAAGGCTGGCTGGTCACAGCAAAATGCAGTTCAAGCAAATGCCTAAAAACTGCACTGGAGGTTCAGGCACCCAGTCATCCTCAAAAGAGATGGGTAACCAAGGACCTGAGGCATTCAGTGCCACCAAAAACAAGCAGAAAGGCTCTGCCGCTCTGGATCTGTGAACACAGAATCTTTTCTACTGGAGGAGGAGGTGGTCAGAACAAGCCCACTGCCTTGACAGCTAAGGATTCAAAAGCCACATTCTAAGGTTCTGCAGTGCAATCAAATCATCCAGACCCTTCACCAACGCCACCTTCTTGCCTCTAAGCATGAGTATACATTCAAGTCATTCCCCATTTTTCTTTACTTTTTTTTTTTTTTTTTTTGGTACTGGGGATTGAACCCAGGGAATTTCTACCTGTGAGCTATACTCCTAGCCCTATTGTACTTTTATTTAGAAACAGGGTCTCACTAGGTTGAGAGTCTCACTACTTGTTGAGGCTATTCTCAAACCTACAATCCTCCTGTGTCAGCCTCCCAAGTACTGGGATTACAAGTGTGGGCCACCACACCTGCCTCCATTTTTTTATAAATGATATAAACCAAACCCAATAACTTCTTCACATGAGATTTCAATGCATACAGTGGCATATGCTCTCATATCCATGGGGGTGGGGGGTGATTTATACAGATTAGATTAAATTGCTTTGGCTTTGGTTTAATAAATTATTGGCAATCCTCTTTTTAAATACTTACTTTATAATCCTAGGATTGTAACAAAGCTTCAAAGGATCTAAACAGAGCCTTTTTACTGAAGTTATGAGGGTATACTAGGGCACGCTCAACAGGAAACATTAAGACTCCTGGTATATTCAGCAGAAGAGATCCTAGTGTTCTGTGAAACTCAAGCAAACACTTGCTTAGAGTTTCAACATAGGTTGTCAGGAAGGAAAGAACCCCTTTCCAAAGTCTTTTTGGTGTTCAGCTACAAAGGCCTCCAGGCTCTGGAAGGCAGTTTGGAGGAGAACACCAATCCATCAGTGTAGGACTGGGCTGGCTGATGTTCTGAAGCTTTGTTAACTCATGCCTGACTTCCACAAGGTAAATGACGGGTAAGGGACAGGAAACCCAATCTGTCCTTTTAGCACAGCATTTAACTCTGGCTATGACATGCATCATTTTCTCATTTGGAAGTAAAAAAAAAAAAATTATTTTAGCTAGGCATGGTGGCACATGCCTGCAACCCTGGTACTTGGGAGGCTGAGACAAAATTGTAGGTTCAAGGACAGGCTTAGCAACCTAGGGAGACCCTGTTCCAAAATCAAACACAAAAAGGGCAAGGGGTGTAGCTCAGAGGGAGAATGTCCCTGGGTTCAAACCTCAGTACCAAAAATAATAATAATAACTATTATTATTATATCTTGACCCTATTATCAAGTGTGGGATAGCATAATTCTGACATTATATAAGAGGGTAAAAAATAAATCTCATATACACATACTTGCAGTTTTAAGGTACATCTAAATACTTCCATATACTGAATATTATTTATGCTTTGAAAAATAATTTGTAGTTTGTCACCTGAAGAAATTCCTATAGTATGGGTCCAGCCAAGTTTTAGAACAATTTTTTTTTTCACTCCATCAATTGAAAAGCTGTGAATGACTGTTATTATCAAGAATCTATTTAGTGGAGCCTTAAGGGTCCTTTCAAGTTCAAATAGCTCCATAAGAGCTGCATTAACTTTAAGCACAAATACAATGCATCAAAAAGATTAGATCCAAAGTGTTTTGTTAGCTGGGCGTTGTGGCACATGCTTGTAATCCCAGTACTTGGGAGGCTGAGACAGGAGGATCACAGGTTCACCATCAGCCTAAGCTACTTAGTGAGGCCCTCAGCAATTTAGTGAGACCCTGTTTCAAAATGAAGAATAAGCCGGACATGGTGGTGCATGTTTGCAATCCCAGTACTTGAGGCTGGGTACAGGAGGATGACAGGTTGGAAGACAGCTTCAACAATGTAGTAAGATTTCCAGCAACCTAGTGAGGCCCTGTTTCAAACTAAACAATAAAATGGGGGTGGGGGTATGGCTGTGGCCCATGTGGAGGTGTGGCTCAGAGCAAGAACTCCCCTGAGTTCAATCCGTGGTACCACACAAATAAATAATTTTTTAAAAGGCTAGGGGTGTAGCTTGGAAGTAGAATGCCCCTGGGTTCAATATCCCCAGTTCCAAAAAAAAGTGTGTTGTTATTTTCTTTTTAAATTCAGTCAGCCAGAGCCAGGCATGGTGGTGCACACTTGTAATCCCAGTACTTGGGAGGCTTAGACAGGAAGATCCAAGTTCGTGGCCAACCTCAGCTACTTAGTGAGGCTCTCCACAACTTACTGAGACCCTGTTTCAAAATAAAGCCTAAAAAATAGGACTGGGGGTGTTGCTTGGAGGTAGAATGCCCCTGAGTTCAATCCCCAGTACCGCAAAAGAATAATAATAATAATAATAAATTCAGTCAGCAATACTGAAAAGTGCCACCTACTAGTTTCTCACTCCCTGGCTCCATTTCTCCCCAATGGGTCAACTAGCTCTGCCCTGCCACCCGTGACTGGAAATATGCTGCTGATTAAGGAAACTGGGAATTTTCTTTTTTCCTTTTTTTCTGTAAAAGGCAAGAGAGTAAATATTGCAAGCTTGTGGACTATATGGTTAACTGCTCAACTCACTGTTACTGCCTGGAAACATTCACCAGTCACAAGTGAATGAATACAATGGATGTGTTTCAATAAAACTTTATTTGCAGACATTGAAA
>PVLC010024091.1:0-25032 GCA_004027655.1 Graphiurus murinus
ATAAAGAAGAATAAAATCATGTTCTTTGCAGGGAAATGGATGCAACTGGAAAACATTATGTTAAGTGAGATTAGTCAGTCACAAAGAGTTAAGAAGCATATGTTCTCCCTAATATGTGGATGCTAGGGAGGGGATGTGGCATAGGAGGGTCTCCAGATGAAAAGGAGTGATCCTCGATAAGCAACGAAGTTGATTTAATTGTAGTGGACGCAGGGGGCAGAGGGACGCCCTAAAGCACATGATGTAATTACACAATCCTATCAAGGTCACTCACCGAAGTGAACCTGAGGGGGAGGGAAGGGGAGGGGATTGGGGTGGGAATTGGGGAAAGGGTCAAATGAGAACTGTGTGCAAATATGTTGTTAACAACTCGTACTTAACAAAGAAGTATGCTATATTGCACAAATTACTACAATAAAAAAAAGTTACTTAGGCTGGCCTCGAATCTGAGATACTCTTGCCTCAGCCTTCTAGGTACTGAGAATACAGGCATGTGCCATCACACCTTTTAGTTTATATAATTCCATTTATCAATTTTTCCTTTTGTTTATGGTGCTTTTAGGATCATATTCAAAAAATATTTTTCCAGGACAAAGTTCCAAGCATTTCCCTTATGTTTTCTTCTCATAGTCTCATAGTTACATTCTTTGTTTTGTTTCCTTTTTGTGATACTAGGGACCCAACCCGGGGCCTGGCACATGCTAGATAAGCATTCTGACACTGAGCTACCTCAGCCCTCTGGATCTTTTATCATTCTGTTACTATCTTTGAAAGCAATTGTGAAGAAAAGAAAGTAATATGCTAAGGAGTTAAAGAAAAAGCTTTCTTGGTCATGGAGTAGAGAAGGTATTAGAGTCTTGAATGAAATGATCTGTAAATCAATTAAGGAGAGTTTCCCTGGAACAGATTCTATGGTCTGGAACATACCCAAACAACAGACTGCATAGAGGGCTGGTATGAGATATATATATATATATATATATATATATATATATATATATATATATATATATATATATATATTATATATATATATATATATTTTTTATTCCCAAGGAAGAGATCTAACTGAGAACTTGCTGGCTATTACTGACATTTTAATCCAAAGTGGTAACTAGTGCCTCCACCTGGAGCCTCTTCCAGTCTGCCTGAAGCCCCACTTCAGTCTGAATAAGAATATCTGACCACCTAGTGAGAAAGTTTTCCCACAAAGACTCAACGTGATTTATTAAGTTGTTGGAAAGATAAAATTAATAACAAAACCTTCTCCCAACCCAGAAAACTTCTCCAAAAAGGTAATACAGAAAGAAATGCTTTATTATTGATTTCAAAACCATTAAACCAGAATGTGATGTATATATTTACAAGCAATCTACTAAGAGATGGCAAATACAGGAAATCTTAATCATTTATATAACCAAGCAACACCACCCATTACCAGAATGTTCTCTAAAGAAATAATAATTAGTTCTCAAGTAAGAGAACTTGATGGCAACATTTTTTCATGTAATTTATCCTAAATTTACCTTTTAATTAAGGTGATCATCTGTTAATTAACTGGCTTTATTCAAAGGAAAAATAAATTTCTCATAGCTTTTTGCCAGGAGATGCTTTTGCAACTTTGAGCCAGTATCCCCTGAAGTTAGGATCCTACTCTCTCATAGAAACTGGGTTATGGAGGCCCTATCTCAATGTTTACATTTCAAAGAGATGGCTTCCAGGTCCTTGAAAAAGACATTCCTGTCATAAAGTTGGCTGGAGGTTTTGTTTCTATGATTAATATACATTTCAAAGAGATAAAGAACTTACATGTTTCCTAAAATAAATGCTTTAAGAAAAAGAATTGGAGGGAGGGTCTTTTCCCTAATATTCAAGGAAGAGAATTAAGCCTCTTGTTTTAATCATTTGTTCTTATGAAGTCCCTGCATCTAAATGCAATGGCGGAGAGGGGTTTCCATGCTGGCACTCCCACTTGGGAGAGCAACATGAATGGTAGCCAGTCCAGTCAAGAGAATAGCAACAAATGGTTAATAAAATATTGTTGAGTAAATAATGATAAAAAGAAAATCTTACATGAGTCTTAAACGAAACTACACATGTATAGTGCATTTTAATGCCCGATGTTATTGTTCTAAGTTATTAGGGATATGATAATGATGTAATTATTTCCTTTTGATAACACTGCCTCTCTCTCATCTGGTAGATTCTCAAACAACTTCTTTCCTGCCTGACCTGGATTGTGGAATACCTCCTGCAGCCAACCCACCAATACTGGGGAATTAAAACTCTAGATCACAGCACTACATGCTACTTATGTAAATCAAATGAGTATAGGGATGGGGAAGTGATTCTGAAGCTAAAGTGAAGTATTACTATTTCTGGAAATGAAATGGAAAGTGATCATTCAAAGAATGATTGTTCCAAAAGACCCACATTACGCTTTCAAATGCATTATACAGACACCTATTTAAAAGTTGAACATTGGAATTGGTACTGTTCCCTGAGAATGTTGATTAAATGGACTTGTAAGATGCAGACATGGAGAATGATGGACAAGCATTTCTTGTTTTAATGCATTTCTTTTTTTCCTCGCAGATAAAACATATAATAGTAACAACTATTTACATCCTTGGGACTATCCTTGAAACACTTAGGGTTTATTATCTTTCATAAGCACTGCGACCATGGGAAAAAAAATCCCTCATATCCTATTGTGGGTCTTTGGTTATTATAGTCCTGACCACCTATATCTTAAGATAAAGCTGATTTTTTTTTCATACCATTCTCTTTGACTGATCTAAAATTCAAACCACTGATTTTTTTTCTCTCTCTTATATAGGTTAGCACTTATAGTCAAGCCACAAACCTGATCTGAGGAATTTACTGGGAAAAAAAGCAACTTCTAGGATGTATCCTAGAATAAGTACATGCAACCCAACCCCCAAATCTTCCCTATTTCTGATATTCTAGGTAATTAAATTTATATTTTGAATGGTGCCTTAAAATTTTAAAAAGTCATCAAATTGTTAATCATGTTGCCAATTATATTTAACAGAACTTTGGTAGTGCATTGATTTGAGTGTACCCTATTTCATTGGAAAGTGGTAATCAAAGTATAATTTCATGAATTATGGCTAAGCAGAATATTTGGTTGATCAGAATATTTTCTTGAAAAATAATTTCTGAAAAAATGAAAGCTTATTATTAAGAATATGTCTGCTCATCTCAGCAAAGCACAATGTGTGTGGGCAAGGCTTTCCTTCAAGCTGATAACCTGGCCATTGTATGGGCAGATCCATACCATGCAAATGTCTTGGTGTATACAAGAACAATTAACCAGTTTGACTACTGCCTAAAATTGTAAACATGCCTATGAATCAGCTATGAAGAAAAAACTTAAATATTTTTCTTATTGATTCATTATACCAAATGTTGACCAAGTGGAATACCATATTGTCACCCAGTATGTTTTAATGAAAGCAACCAAGAAAACATATATTCATATTATTCCTAAAGTGTATGTCGGTGACAAAGAGTGTGTAAGGTAGTTTGTAAACATACCAGCAATATTCTAGCTTCTAACAGATGGTGAATATGGGGCTATGTTTAGCTCAATTTTAATAATAATCTTTTTGAGAATAGCAGGGCTGGGCTTCACAAAAGAGTGGTTGGCCATTGCACCAATTAAAAAAGAAAAAAAAAAAAAAAAGAGTGGTTGACTATTGCCAAAGATTAAAGGACTGAGTGTTCATTTAAGGTCACTCAAATGGGCCTTCTGGCATATTTCTGTGTGAACAGCTTTGTAGATTTCCAATGAACCTTATCACATAAACAAATTGCAATGTTTCAAAATGTCCACCACATTCTTAGGATGAATACTCAGAAAATGCCCTGAGAATGAAAATCCTCTTGTAACAAATACCTTGTTCTATATTAAAATAAGAAGGAAAAAAAATAATAAAACTAAATGCATTTTCACAACTATTCATTCAATCCCAAGTTAACACAAATATATACAGAAAATATAGGAATAACCTTAGTACATGGGAGGCTGAGATGTGAGGATCACAGGCTGGAGACCAGCCTCAGCAACTTAGTGAGACTCTCAGCAACCCAGCAAGACCTTATTTCAAAAATAAAAGAGGGCTGGCAGTGTAACTGACAGGTAGAATGCCCCTGGGTTCAATCCCCAATACCACACACACACACACACACACACACGAACACACACACGAACACATGACAGAGAGAGAGAGAGAGAGAGAGAGAGAGAGACAGAGGAGAATCTGTTAATTCATCTAAAGCCCCTTCAGAGAGGGAATCCAGGCTTAATAATTTAATAAGTTTATTTTAAAATAAATTAATCTGATATTAGTTATCACTTGTGTTGCTTCCACACTTTACTTGTGTGTGTGTTCATGTGAGCTTAATCAGATTTGCTGAGTTTAATCTCAGTAGGTCGTTTGTGGAGAAATCTCTGTAATAGACATGGTGAGACCTGGGAATGCTATAGCCACAAGTCAATAGCAACTCCAGATCAGATGATGTGGGCAGATACAGAGAACAGGCAGAATCTGTTTTTATATGTCCTATCCTTCAACAAAAACAATCTCCTAATAAGAATGTAAAGGGCATTCACTTGTTAAAGGGTAAAAAATCTACAACAGAAAGTTTGGGAAAAGCCAGGCATGGTGGCGCATGCTTGTAATCCCAGTATTTGGGAGGCTGAGACCAGAGGATCGGGGTTCACGGCCAGCCTCAGCTACCTAGTGAGGCACTCTGCAGCTTAGTGAGACCCTGTTTCACAATAAAGAATAAAAAATAGGGCTGAGGGTATAGCTCGGAGGTAGAATGCCCCTGACTTCAATCCCCAGTACCGCAAAAAAAAAAAAAAAAAAAAAAAAAAAAAGTGCAGGAAAAACACCCAGCTACAATCAGGGAGCTTAACATTGCTCACTAGCAAAATTCCAAGGGTGGCTATGAAATATGACAGTGTTAAATGTAATCACTGGTAACTAACTTAAATCAATGAATAAAAGTAGGCAAAATACACCATAGTAGAAGTTAAAATACTTAGGAAGAGCAATGTGTCCATAAGAGCTTTGTTTGAATACTAAATCTGTCATACACTAGATGTCTAACTTTGGGCAAGTTTTTTAATATCCTGAGCCTCACTTTTTTCATAGGTGAGGTCGATATAATAACTATAATTGTGACTGTGATTAATATTACAATGAGCTAATGATTGTAAAGTAGATTATGACATGTTTTTCCCTCTTTGTGAGGATAAGTACTATTAATGTTCAAAGGAATTGAAGAAAAGAGATTCTTGAGTTAGGAATATTTATTAAGAAACTTCAAGAAACTTTGAACTGTTGGGGGCTGATTAACATTTATGCAAAATCATTCAAGGCCCTAGAAAGAAGGGGAGAGTGACACATGCTATTATCTTTATTTCATAGAAGGGCTACTTACACACAAAGAGCTCTCATAGGCTGATATTTGCCTTGTCTCCTTCCAAATTACAACCATTATATAATATACTGCCCTGTACAGTGAACCCATTACTTAAAATGCCACTAAAATGTCATTACCAAATAATCTAACTCTGAAACCTAAGGAATCTGGAACAAATGAGAAAAACAATCAGAAAGGATTGATAAATATTAAGCCAAGAGAAAAGAGTATAAGGTTGAAAGTTGGGGGTAGTATTTTTCCCCATAAAGATAATTCATCTTGCTAGAATTGATCTATGACATCTGCTTTCCAAATGGTATCAAAGTAAAAGAAAAATCTATAGAAGTAGCTTGACTATACTTATTTTTCTCATTATCCTTAGAAAAGTATCCAGCTCAGAAAAACCATGAGCTTGTGGTGGCTTGCTATTATATCCAGTTTTATCCACTGATACAGTTTCTTCTGTTTTAAAATAGAAGAGAGAGCTTTTGTGATCTTGGTTACACAGTATAAATATTGAGGCCACATGTTGTCCCCTGCTGTCATTCAGGAGTTCATTTGTTCACAGTTTATCTACTCTCCAACATCTGATTGCATCAATTACAAGCTAACAGTGATTCTGTGAACAGGGATGTTCTCCCATTAACTTCTGAAGGAAGCAACTTGCTATGAAGCTCCTCCCTATCTATCAATCATAATGAGTTAGATCTCTTTTCAAAGGCATTCCTACAGTGAGAACTCATTTAAGCGTCAAAGCATGCTTCTAATTGCAAAGTTAACTCTAACTCTAGTAGACTTGAAAAGTCCAAGGATTAAATTCGATGACCAAGCTGCAACTAAAATGTAAATATTAAGAACTGTGAATGAATCAAAGAAAGTACGCTAGATGGGGGATAATATACAATGAATTAGAGGACTCTGGAACACGTCTGAAAAGAATCTAGAGGAGATTTTTTCAATGACTGTCTCAGGGGTGAGAATTGGAGTGTTGAGTATAATGGGTGATGTAAAAAGTAAATTGTCCCTTCCTCTTCCTCTCAGGATGGTGAGAAAAATTCACACCTTTAGAGTCAAAGAACACAGGAACAAACTTCCCAGAGTAGAGAAAGGCAAAGTTACGCTGACAGGCTGCATCATTGGTGTGGGTAATCCCTGGAGGTTTCTCACCTCAGTGAGGAGAGGAAGCCCGGTGCAGATGATCCAAGTTACACCTGATGGAGGAGGGAGGTATGTTGAGGAAGTCAGGTGCAGAGATGCACCTGCAGAACTGGAAAGAAGCTCCTCTCAAGAAGCTGAGGGCCAAGCATTAGGCTATGCCTGCCTCAGCTTTAATCTTCCCTCACCTGGAGCTGCTAACCTTACCTGTCAGTCAGGCCTATAGTCATAGCAAGCATCATGTTGCCTGTCAGAAAGAAGACTCCCTGGTTCATATTCCCTAACAGTTTCTCAGCCCACAGGGACCACCTTTGCCCTCTGTTTTCCCCCTTAGTGTTCAGTTTCCTTGCTCACCAGTGCTTCATGCCTCTGCATCTGGAGTAACACTGGGTCTACCCAATTCTATCATCCAAGCCTCCCTTTGCAAATGTCTATTTGTTTTTTAAGTCTCTCTTCTGGAATTATCGCCAGAAAGTCTTTACTGACATCTGCCCATCCCAGCCCATTGGAACTGGGCAAAATATCCCTCCTCTGTTCATCCTTATTGCCAAATTAGTTTCATTGTGTCTCTCTCCTTTGAAATCATGGGTTCTTTGAGGACAGGCAGGAAATGTACATTATCATTATGCCATATCTCTCCTATATAGCATGAGAACAGGAGATAAAATTGAACACCTGTTACCTGTACCACCATGTGGGATACCAGGCTGGTGGCCAGGGAAGCATCTGCCTCATACTCTAGTGGGAGCTGAACCATTATTATTACTAAGATAGTTCCAAAGGCACATTTCCAATCCAGCTCACTATTGTGGACTTGAATCAAGAGATGCCTGGGAAAAGCAGATGATTTTCCCCAATTAGGAATTGAAGTCTCTGTAGATAAGACCAGGGAATTGAAACTGTCTGGCACGGGAGCTGTAAAACAGTCAAAGAAATATAGTGAAATGATATATTCAAAGATCCAAGTTAGAATGAGGAAATTATGTAATCATCCTAGAAAAACATTTTTTCTTAAAACTTTGAGAGCCAAAATGAGAAAGATAATAAAAATCATAGGGGAGTGATCAGGAAAATGAAAACCAAACCAGCAAATCCATGTAGACATTATTATTTGGGGAGAGGGGGGTACTGGGGATTGAACTCAGGAGCATTCTACCTCCAAGCTACACCCCCAGCCCTATTTTTTATTCTTTATTTTGAAACATGGACTCACTAAGTTGCGGAGGACCTCACTAGGTAGCTGAGGCTGGCTGCAAACCTGGATCCTCCGGTCTCAGCCTCCCAAAAGCTGGGATTACAAGTGTGCGCCACCACGCCTGGCTTAGACATTATTTTAAGTTAAGGATTCTTTGGGACAGAATTCAACAACAGAGCCAGCCATGATTATTCTATATTTTATATAAATAAAAATTAATTGGGCTTTGGGTTCAAGAAGAAAATACACACACACACACACACACACACACACACACACACACACACACACCCCACAGGGATTGAGAAAATATAACTCAATCCAGTCTTAAGATAAGACTAGATTAGGTTAACCAATATGTTGGCCAGTAAGAACACTTACTGGGAACTACAAATGGTACTAGCACTAATATGTATTTCAGACTAGAGACTTGACTTTATATCCAGCAATGGTCCACAAATGCACATAATTAATAGTTTCTCATTTTTCTTCTATGAAGTCTGGATGTGAGTTCCTAGATTCTTCTGTGGGAGAAGGGGCTAGTAAGCTACACATTCTTCAAGCATATTGATGATGTTTAAACAGTTTTGTATGGCCTCCACATATGAAAAAAGCTCACTACACACAATCTATCATATTTTTCAAGGCAACCCAATAGGTAAGGTATATCCTCTAAAATTTATAGAAATCAAAAGTGAAGTAGAAGGGGACAATAATTCATCCACGTTCATCGTTCTGGTAAGTGGCCAGCAGGACTAGAATCAAAGTCTTCTTATGGTGGCTTTCATAGTTTTCCATGTGGTGTGTAATCTCCTGTGATGAAGGCCTGGAGACTGCTCTGCAAACCATAGACAGGGCAGGAGTCATCAAAGAAAGTCCTGAAAAAACTCCTGGGAGAACCAAGAAACCACCCTTTTGCTTTCCTTCAGTAGGATTATCACAGCACTATGCAGCTACTGAGTTACCCAGCATCTTTGTGGACACCTGATCACTGGTCCTTATGTGAAACTTCTCCCACTGCATCTCACATTTCTGTGCATTTTTTTCTTCCCACAATTTCAGATAGACATTTAAAAATGCAGAAGAACAAAGTGCTCTCTTTTCTCTGCTATAGCAGGAGAGGGATAGAAATGTGTAGACTAATGCCACTTGTCATTTTTTTTTTTCAAAATATAAAGTTTCTTTTACTTTCCTTGCCTGCTGGAGATTATGAAGGCCCCTTCCTCTCTGCCCCATTAACCACTAATCAACACAATTTATGTACATGTGTATGTTGTCTGCCTGTTTTTCTGCTTGCCTCTTCATCGGTTTTTAATGGTAACTACCTTGACTGAGAATTGGTCAATCTGGATTCGGTCCTCTCTGTGTGACTCTGGCAGGTAACTTTCCACCTCTGTCTCAGGTTCCTTAATAACAAGAAGAGTGGAGAGTCTGGGGAAAGGTGCTGATTTCTACTAACTCTTCTGTCTTTGACAGTCTATCATTTTTCACCTATCCTGGTTAACCCAAGGACCCAATGGAAGACCATATGAGATGGCGCATTTGAAAGTGCCATAAATAATATGCAGCATCTGAGTAGTGTAGCATTATTTAAACCTGCACACTGCTATCCATTTTTATACTTTATTGGTGCATGGTAATTATACATTATAGTAAGATTCAAAGTGATATTTTCATTCTTGCACACATCACTTGGTGTGTTTCCTTCCATATCTCACCCCACTCCCTCCTCCTCCAACCCTGCACACGACAGTGAGACTGGCAGTGATGTCTTCATATGTGAACATGCCATTATTTGAACCGCTCCTTTCTTCAAGCCTCATTTTCTGTCCCCACCTCCCTCCTTTATGCCCCTTCCACTATTCTATTGGTCTTCCCCCTCATTTAACTCAAGTTCCTTTTCTTCTCGTTTATCTCTGGCTTCTACATATGAGAAAAGCATATAATTCCTGACTTTTTTAGACCAGCTGATCTCATTTAACATAATATTCTCTAGTTTTATCCATTTTCCTGAAAATTACATAATTTTTTCTTCTTTATGATATGACTGAGTAAAATTCCATTGTGTATATATAGCCCGTTTTTTATCCATTCAGCTGTTCACAGACTCTTAGGTTGGTTCCATAATCTGGATATTGTGAATTGTACTGCTATGAATATATATGTTAGAATACATATATATCAATGCTAATTTATATATATATATATATATATATATTAGTATTCTAACTTGTTAGAAAAATACCAAGGAACAGTATAGCTGGGTCATATGACAGTTCCATTCCTAGTCTTTTGAAGAACTTCCATTCTGATCCCTATAGTATTTGTACTGATTTTCCATCCCACCAACAGTGTATAGAGTTTCTATTTCTCCATACCTTACCAGCAATAAATGCTATCCATTTTTTAAGTTCCCATAGCATTTCATGACTTCCCAACCATTCTCTTGTCCCCATACCAATGTTAGGTGGTAATGATGGAAATTTTTGTAAGAAGAAAACACAAAATGAAGGAAAGTAGGCATGTTTGGAAGTGCTCTGTGATTTGAGCCCTTCCCCTGTCAGGGTTTTCTAGAGGTAATAGTTGGGCTTGTGGCTCTAATGGGGGAATCCCTGATCTTTTGAGAATTACAATCAAACTTCAGTGCTAGGAGAAACATGCATTCACATCTTTCTTTTCAAACACTTCCTTCCAAGTCTATCACTCACTCTGGCACTGCGCAGGGAATGATAGGAGCAGGGAAATTAGTCACTTCACCATCAGTGATGACACAGGCCCTCATTTTAATTTAATAATAGGAATTGACAAGGTTTTTTGCCTAATATCAAATCATCAGGCCCTCTTGCCTGTGCAAGATTGAGCCGCATCATCCTTCATGATGCAGTAGGTCCACACCTTTGCCGCGAGGAAACCCAATTTGCTCTGGATCATTTGCACACATTGCACTGAGAGTAGCCAGTTATTTTCTGAGGCAAACTCCCAGTAAATATTCAGGGAGTGCTTCTGTCTCATCTCTATTATGGATTCCATTTGAGCAAAGCTGACATTTCCAAATTTGGAAAGGGAACCACTAAACTGTTTCTTAAAATATCAATTATCTAAAATAATAAATGTTCAGGTAATAGAGAGTTCACATCCCCAAGTACCCAAACATATTCTTGTTTTTCTTGCTCACCCTAATAAATGGGCATAAAGCAGGGCATGCTGTTCTGTAAAAAATTCCTATATTTAGTAAAAGCTTCAGCAAGCAGTGAGACTCTCAGCAACCTAGTGAGAGTGCGTTTGAAAACAAATAATAATAATTTTAAAAAGACTTGGAATGTAAACCCAGTACCACAAATAAAATAAAATAAAAATATAAAACGTGCTGACAGTTTAGCTCAGAGGTTGACTATCCCTGGTTCAGTTCTTAATACCTCCAAAAAATAAAAAATAAGATAGACTATACTTATTTGTTTTTGGTACTGGAGATTGAACCCAGGGACATTCATACTTCGGAGCCATACCCCCCAGCCCTATGTTATTTTTTTATTTTGAAACATGGTCTTAAGTTGCTGTGAGTTTCTTTAAATTGCTGACACTGACCTCAAACCTGCAATCCTCCTGTCTTAGCCTCCAAAGTACTGGACAATTCAGCAGAGGTAATTTTTTGTTTCCTGTTTTTCCCTGGATCCTTCTACTTCCTCCCCCACCTTCACTGCTCTGCAAGAAGTAAGCCTCAAGTCCTGGGCAGACTCGCCTATACCATAGATAGAAAAGTCTCTCAGTCATGCATACATTGATTTGAAAAGAGGCAAGTGCTTAGATTAAAGAAATCCACAACCATAAGTGGATTTTATTTCAGACATGAGATGAGGGAGAACTTTTGTAGGAACATAGGATTTCTTTGTCACCTTTACATTGCTCTTGATCAGCAACCATTGTTCTACTTTCTCATTATCTATTCATCATGTCCAAAGGTAAAAGTTGGGCAAAAGTTTCAGGGGCTCCTGGGGGAACTTGAGATGTAGGCAGGGGCACATTAGCAGCTAGGGTCTCTGGGCCCCACACTATGCCATACACAAATGAACTTTGTCTCTTTGATTCCACAACAGTCAGATGAGGTAGAAATTGTGAATTTGTTAATCTCGCAGATAAAGTTACTTTTTCAAGATGGTACAGTTATTAAAGTAATTGGAAAAATTAAATCCAAGTTTAGACACTGAAGCTCATATTTTCCCCACAATGCTGCATGCCTTCACAGATATAATAGGGAGACATCTCATCATTGCTACACAATTGACCACCGATTGCCCTTCACTGATTGATGAATGTTAGTTAGACTTCTCACACAGGAAGTTTATTAACTCCTTGTCCTTTTTCTCTAACCTTCCCCAGCATGTGTGGTAAACATTGACATGAAACATGGACATGAAGGTAGAAGAATATTCATAATTAAGCCTGTTGAGACATGTACTAGGAATGCAGTCACTGTAGACTGTGTGGGCAAGGGATGAAAGAGCAAAGTAAAGGAATCATGGATCCATTGAATTAAAACATCAAATGTGAGTTTTGAAAGAGGTGAGAATGACAAAAAGCACATGATTATGCGAGAAGTGGAATCCAGGGAACAATGATAGGCAGAGAATTGGCCCCTATAACCATATTGAGGAAAGGCAATGGGTGCAGGGCTTCACATGGGCACCAGTGTCACACATGCTAGCATCATTGTGGCTGAGGGGGTGGGTTCAGCTTGATGCCAGCACCAAGGAAAATGAGACACATTAAAATGAGAGCAAACATCATGGTTTCTTGTGTTTGAGTGGATCTCATCGAGCTGCTGAAAACAAGATATGTTTCTTGGTAAACTTTTGCATCAATCTGTCAGGAAGGACTCAGAGAGCATCTGTTAACTATGCATGATATGTTCTTATATCATGCAGAATGTCACCATAGAGAACAAATGGTATCAGCTGCCACCATGCTGTGGTGTTCCATTTTACAAAATGGTATGTCATTATTAAGCAGTGAGGGATATTGATTTCTCACTATGTTTCCTGCTTGCTCAATTGCTTTGGTTGCTACAACAGCAACGATGTATATGTTAAATACGCTGAGGAGATACAGAAGGTTTATCTTTGGGTTCTCAATAATGTGGTCCTTGCTCTTTGCCCTGGCAGATGATCAAATCCTCTGGCATCCACCTTGATTTTATGCTCTCAGAAGGAGCCTGGCAGCTGGACTCAGTGGTACATGCCTGTAATCCCAGTACTTGAGATGCTGAGAAAAGAGGAACACAGGTTTGAGGCCATTCTTAACAACTCAATGAGAGCTTGTTTCCAAAATAAATAAATAAATAAATAAATAAATAAAAACAAAACCAGCCGTGGAGTATAGCTCAGGCACAGAAAGCCCTTGGGTTCAATTTCCAGTACCACATGCACACACACCAAAAAAAAAAAAAAAAGACCTTTTTTTTCCTGGTGAAATACTTAAAATGTGAGAATGTGAGAAAGCTCCTCATATGAGTTGAGATGGTCATGTGGTAAGGAGCATGCTTTGGAAATCCAACAAGTGGGGTCACTCAGGTCTCAGCTATATTAGTGATCACCTAGTTTCCTTACAGGTCACCCTACCAACCTGATCTTCAGTTTCTCCCTCTGTAAAGGCAGAAGGTTGCATTAAATTATTTCTAAAAGCATTTTGAACACTGAAATTATATTACTCCTTGTGGCCTCAAAGGACAGTTATTTAAATTCTATACATGCTTTCTTAAGTGCCTACTGTATGTCAGGTATTGTTCTAACCTTGAGCAATGTCACAATATGAAAACAAAGACCCTTCCCTTCTGGGGCTTAGCTTCTGATGGATGGAGACAGACAGAAAATAAACAAGTAGCTATCTATGGTGTTGATGGTTGTAGAGGGATTAGAGTTTGAATGGGAAATGGGATACTAATTTATTTTGGATAGACAGGAAAGCCCTCTCTGATAAATTCACCTCAAAAGAGAGAATATAATGAACTGATAAAGAAACTATATATATATATATATATATATATATATATATATATATATATATATATATATATATATATACCTGGAGTAAGAGTATCTTGGCAAAAGGAACAACAAGTGCAGACTCAACAGCAGGAGAGTGCTTAGCATGTGCTAGGAATCTGCCCTGTAGGCCCTGGTTTGCAGGGATACCCAGAGGTTTGTCTGCATTTTAATATACTCCCTGAATTGCTTTCTGCTCCTGCAGTTGAATCAATGATGATATGGCAATTTGGGATATTATGGAAAATGACTGCCATTCGGTACATGGAAATCCCATGGTTACCTTCTGTAATGGTTTGGATTTAGAATGTTTTCTTAGTAGCCCTAATGGAAATAAGGTAGAAATGTTGGAATCAGGTCTTGGTTTCTAAGAAGGAGTCCCTGGGGTGTGGCCTTGGAGATTATAAAAGATCATTCCTCTCTTTACTTGCTCTCTCTGCTTCTGGCCTCTGGGATATAACAGCAGAGCCTTTGCTCTCTCCCTCTCTCTGCTTCTGCCATGCCCTAAGCTCCACAGACCTGGCCTGACATGAACTGAACCCTAAACTCTCCAAAAACGGCAAGTAAATAAATCTGTCTTCCTCTACATTGTGTGTTTGGTTGTTTTGGATTATAGCAATGAAAATGTTGATCTAGATGACTCCTCTGACCCTGGTGCCCTAAAGAAAAGGAGAAACATTCCAGGGGTTCACATGAACTTGTCATTTTCTCTTGAATAAATCATTTCTCCTCTTCATAAATAGAAAACATTATTCTGATAACTTTTCTTTCCTGACAAGGGCAAGGATGAAATATAGTCAGTTATACCTGGAAGGAAGCTAAATGCAAACTCTGCCCTGTGAGCATGGTTATAGTCCCAGCCTAAGCGAGCATTTGTAATTACAGTCACAGAATCACCTTGTAGACACTTAATAGCTTAATAAGATTTTTAACGAGTCTCTTTGAAAATGAGAAACCCCACTGTATAAAATGGGCCCATAAAACATTGTGCAGCTGTGCTGTGCCCTCAAACAAATTGCAAACAGATACTATCCAGTACCTTGTAACATGAAGCACCGAGTTTAGGTGACTAGGTTTTTGACTACGCCTGACTCTATGATCACCTAGGAAGACTTCAAATTCCTCCAGGGAAAACATACGAAGAGGTAGGTGTGTGGGTGACCACAAAAGAAATCCTGAAAATCCATTGTCATGTTTATGGTTCTCTTAATTACCTCAAGTAATAGTGAACATACCCTTTTCCTTTTAATTCCTCTATTGCTATTACCTAATTCATTTAATATTTTTCTTTAGAATTTTCCAGTCTCTGCTGCTGGGAAGAAGACAAGGTAAGCACTTGACCTTTGTCCTTGGGGTATTTACCCTCTACCAGTGCCAGTATACTCTACCCAAGACAAGGAGGTTAATTAAGTATGAGACTTGCCAACCAATGACCACAAGAGTTTAGAAACAGAAGGAAGAATTTCAATTATGAATAATCAAGAAAGACCTATTGGAAGTAGCTATATTTTTATGATCCCTGAATGAAATGAGGACTCTCCAGAAAAATTAGAAATGCTGTAGGAGGATGCTATTGTCCAGTTAACAAAACTGTGAGTAGTCGAACATGGACATACATGTGAATTGGAATGCAAAAGGAGTGTAAAGGCTAGAAAGCATGATGAGAATCAGGAGATACAGTTTTTTGCATTAATAGTCTTAAGAATTTGGACTTTAAGTTAGGTTAACTGGATAGCCTTTGAAGCCTTTCAAACAGAAGTTATATAAGATTAATATTGTGGTACCATATGTATTTTAGAATAAAATAAAACTGCAAGTAAAGTCTATGGAATTAAGAAAAATCAACACCTAAACTAGAGTTGTCACAAGGGAAATGCCAGGGAAAATTCTACAAATGACCTTGGCCTATACCAGCCATCCTAGCAAACTGTTAAATTGTTTGCTGATTGCTTTTTGCCTAATAGTCTGGGGGCAAGAACTGATTCCTGTTTTACCCAGACATAGAGTACAAGGTACAAGATTGGTAGAGGATAAAAAGATCTCTATAAGCCGGGTGTGGTGATGCACACTCCCATTACTTGGGAGGCTGAAACCAGAGGATGCGGGTTCATGGCCAGCCTCAGCTACTTAGTGAGGCCCTCCTCAACTTAGTGTTTCAAAATAAAAAATTAAAAAATAGGACTTAGAGTGTAGCTTGGAGGTAGAATGCCCCTGGATTCAATCCCCAGTACCAAAAAAAAAATCTCTATAAATATATCTTGACTGGATTGTATGAAAAGCATCACCTGCTTGGTCTCTTCAAGGAATAATGAAGAAGCTCATTCCTTGAGCCCACCCCAGTTGGTTAACTGGCTAGAGTCAGAGTCAAATCTCACATTTGGGGTCAGAACTAGAACATAACCACCATGAAAAATAAAATAAAAAATATTGGGACATGCAGCCTATAAATGTACTGACAACAGTTATTATCTTTCTCCCTATGTTCAGGAGAGTGATAGGGCTCTTTATAGTATGAAAGTCTTCTAAAAAACTTCATAACAAGTAATGGTACTGCAGTCATGTCTATGGTTACATGATGCAAACATTTTCAGAAAAGAGTGGAAACAGTCATTTAGCATCAGTAGTTTTACTCTACCCTTGCATTTCTCAAAGAAGAATGCATGGTACCATTAATTCTCAGAATATCAGTGCTCTGTACAACTCCACAAGGGAAATATAACTTCATTCCCAGGACACCTGAGCAGCTTGAGTAAATTGGGGTGGGCAATGCAATCCCACCTTAGCGACTGCTCCACCATGCAATGGTAGTGATTGTACATGTATAGGTATGTCAGGTCCTCATGGTTCTAAGAGCTTATGATCTATACTCCATGGACAGCTTTGCATGAGAGAAAATTTTCATATTTATTTATTTATTTATTTATTTATTTATTTATTTATTTTTGTGGTACTGGGGATTGAACTCAGGGGCATTCTACCTCCAAACTATACCCCTAGCCCTATTTTTTATTCTTTATTTTGAAACAAGGTCTCACTAAGTTGTGGAGTGCCTCACAAGATCGCTGAGGCTGGCCGCAGACCCGGATCCTCCGATCTCAGCCTCCCAAATGCTGGGATTACAAGCAAGCGCCACCACGCCCGGCTGAAAAATTTCATCTTTAAATAATTGAAAATGGCAACTTGTGAATGGAATTTCACTCTGGGTTTCCATGAGAATATGCAAAGTTGCACTTCATATTCATTCCCCCTTTGAGTTTCACAACTCTTTTAAAGTAAGAGTTAAGTGAGTGAGTGAGTGTGTGTGTGTGTGTGTGTGTGTTACTAGGGACTGAACCCAGGGACATTCTACCACCAAGCTATACCCTTAGCCCTATTTAATTTTTTATTTTAAAACAGAGTCTTGGTATGTTGCTGAAAGTCTCTCTGTGTTTCTGAGGCTGGCCTCAAACCTGTAATCCTCCTATCTCAACCTCCCAATACTGGGAGGCATTTATACGCATTTATAGGCATTTACTACGACCCCAAGTTCTAATGTATAATGTATGAGCTAATTTTATAGATTTAGATGAAAGGATAAAACAATAATATTGTTTAAGGTCTTGGCAAAGAATTGCTATGGAAGACTGGGCTATAGTAATGCATATTTAAAAAATGTTTAAAGTCAACATCCACCCTTAACAGGGGTATGAAAAATAAATGGTATTGCAAATGGATATAGCTTTTGAGAAGAAAATTTAGTATTATTTATCAAATTTACTTATAGAATTATTATTTCACCCTGAACTTCTGCTTTTAGAAGTAGCTCCTACCAAAATGATTGTACATGTACAAAAAGACTTATGTGTGAGAATATCTATTACTGGATTGTTGGTCACATATGAAAACAATGATGGTAAGCTCCAGAGTAAATCATATTTCATTTGGAATACAAAATAGGAACTTTAAAGAGAGAGAGAGAGAGAGAGAGAGAGCGAGAGAGAGAGAGAGAGAGAGAGAGAGAGAGAGAGAGAGAAAAGACCTTAACTTTATTATCCTATCTTTAGCTTGAATGATTTTTTTTTTTTTTTTTTTTTTTTTGCCGTAACTCAGGGGCATTCTTCCTCTGAGCTACACCCCCAGCCCTATTTTTTATTCTTTTATTTTGAAACCGAGTCTCACTAAGTTGTGGAGTGCCTCACTAGGTAGCTAAGGCTGGCCGCGAACCCGGATCCTCCGGTCTCAGCCTCCCGAATGCTGTGATTACAAGCGTGCACCACCGCGCCCGGCTTTTAGCTTGAATGATTTTATAGTGAATATCTTAATATATTAATTTAGTTTTTAAAGTATTTTAACTAGAAAAGCTGGACAGATTGATGCATGTATGTAATTGAGTTTCTTGGGAGGCTGAAGCAGAAGAATCATGAGTTTGCAGCCAGCCTAGGTAATATGGTAAGGACCTGTCTCCAAATAAATATATAAAAATATGTTAATGTTAAAGGTGACTTATCAGACTCATATCCAGTGTTAAGGTTACGGTGGTTTCAATTTTAAAGGGCTTGTTTGGATCCACATGTCAATTTGGCTTTCCCAGTGTCTGCAGGTCACATAAAGTTCAATTTTAGATATTTCTAGGGAAATGTGTCATAAATTCAAACACAAAAATGTGTTTATAACAGTTTTTCCCTTAGGAGTATTGGTTGTACTGTTTTGAACTTGCTGTTGCCTGGTAAGGAACAACTAAATTGTATATTTAGAGATAAGACAAAGGACCAACGTTATTTGTATTGTTCTAATAGTCTCTCTATTCCCCCACCATCTCTTCTAGGAAGTCTAATTTGTAACATATTTTTCATTCATTCATTTATTCAAATAGTTAAGTACCTACTACATAAGTACTAGACAAGTAAGATAGTATTCTCCATCTCCCTCCCCCTTCCTCTTTCCTTTCTCAAGGAAGATAGACGAGAACATGCATAGCTATTCAATGAGGACAAATAGGGAACCATTTGATTCCTTTCCTGACCTTTACATTATGGCCCCATTTATCTATTTACAGTACATACCTGCAAGACAGTAGAGGAGATGTTACAGAATAAGAAGCGGGGCAGTGGAATCAGAAGCCAAGGATACTCATTGATTTCCAACTATACAACCATAAACCAGCTATTTAATTTCTCTAAAACTCGGTTTCTCTGTGATTAATTATGAGGAAACACAACCTATCTCTCAAATTGATTTTTTTCCAGAGAGAACAGCTGATACAATATACAGAAAAACACTCCAAAGACAATACAATATACATATAATCTTAACTAATGCTTTGAAATACAAATATTTTCAAAAGTAAAGTAATATGCATCTTATTTGTCCTTCCTTGACAAAGGTTCATTCAGGGGTCAGAGTAATTGTCTTGGGTGATCTCACATTCATGGTGACCCCTACCCCATCAGAACCTTGGGGAGGATCTTTGAGGATACCTTGTTATCCTGAAGGGGTTGAAGAGATCCTCTCAGAACACCATGTTCTCTTTCTTCAAAACCTGTTGTCACTGGACATGGTGGTGCACACCTGTAATCCCAATACTTGGAAAGCTAAGACAGTAGTTATCTCAGTTCTGAGGCCAGTGTGCAGTAATTTAGTGAGACTCTGTTTCCCAAAAATAATAATAAAGTAAGACTGGGGCTGTAGCTCAGAGGTAGAGCTACCCTGGGTTCAATCTCCAGTAACACATGCAGACACACACACACACACACACACACACACACACACACACACACACACAAATGTCAATCCTGATTGTCTTTTATATACCTCCTATGCCCTGAGACTTAATGAATTAAGTACAAATCCCCTATTTGACATAGTAATTTGGACTCTTGCTTTTTTTGTAGCATTTTTCTCTTATTTTTCTTTTGGTTTTTTTTTTTTTTTTGGTCAGTGGGAATTAGGAAAAATAATAATTTAACTCTAACTTTCCCCAAATAAGCAAGAAGTGCACAACAACCCTGTTCATTTTCAAAGCAAATTTAGTAAAAAAGCAGAACTCACCATTCAGGGGGACTGTCCATTCTCTGAGGAACAGATGCTGATAGATTTCCTCTTTCCTACTCTGTGATGCACTGGAGGACAGCCGTGGATGCTAGGTTTGATACTCGTGGAGAAAAGGTAGGTGTGTGCTTCAGGGTAGAGAGAAAGATGCTCAGTTGCTGCCACTTTCTTTTCTTAGCAAAAGGACTTTTGGCAGTCAAAGGTAACAGCCATCTTTAGCGAAAATGTATCCGACTAAAGTGATTGTTCCTTCTTCAAAGAGTCGGACAATAGAGTTATGTCTGATTTTTTAATCTAGCAGATGCCTCTGACCTATGCTGAAGTGCTTGCCAAGCGATGTTGCCTGTGAAAGGAACGAAGCAGTGTGAAGTAGTATGAAACTTTTCCTCAGGCTCTATCTTTAAATGGGGCTTCTAATAATCATCAGGGACTGGCTACAAATCATGTATGATGGATAAGCTTGCCAAGGAGTTAATCAAATAGAATGGATAATCAAGATAGATCTCAAGCAATAGTAAAAAGTAATTTAAAGTATCCTAGACCCAGCAATTGGAGGAGAAAAATTGTAGGCCCCTTAATCTTCCAGAAGCCAATATGGAGACTTCATATTTTTGGCCCCTTAAGTATGTCCAACAACTTAGAAAATAAATTACAGAGTCTCCAGGAAGAATGAGCCCTTGCTCAAAATTCTGCTCCCTCTTACTTCACATGTGCATGATTTGCCTTTGTCAAGAGAACCAAGACATTTCTTCCTGAATTAAATATAGACTGAAGTGACAATTATTTGGGGGACCATAATCAAGAGACTCTAAATGCATCTTCTGAAGTATATCACTGATGTCACCCATTGCTGAAGGATGGGTTTTAAAGAAGAGAATGAGAAACTTGGGAGGACACTGAAGATTGACGTTTATAAAAGAAGATTTGTATACCTAAAAGAAATCTGACTTAATCAAATCACCGGAAACAATCTTTTGAAGTCATTGTTCAGGATTTTTATGTAGAAGTTCATGAGAGATGATCATTTTTCATGTAGTTCTTTTTTTGTGCTATCCTTGGCCTCATAAAATGAGAGAAATATTCTCTGTTCTTCTATTTTCTGGAAGAAATTACATAAAATTCATATCACATCTACACTTAATGTTTGATAAAATTATTCAATAAAATCACTTTGGGGACATAGCTACTTATAAATTTAATGGCCATTCTTACTGCCTTATCAAAATGAAAGTTGTGGTTATCTCTCATTTTTCTTTTTTTGCCTTCTGGGTCTGCAATGATACTGTTTCACTTCTGATATTGACAAATTGTACCTTCTCTCTTTTTTATCAATGTTTCTAGAAATTTGTCTATTTTATTGACCTTTTCAAAGAGTTGGTTCTTTCACTGATTTTCTCAGTTGTTTTTTGTTTTCAGTTTCATTAATTTCTGCTCCTATTTGTTATTGTCTTCTTCTGAAAAATTATTTTGCTTTTCTTCTTGTTAAATTTTTCTTTGAGATTTCTTCTCCTCTAAGTATCTAGGACTATACATTTTCCTTTTGGTACTGCTGTAGCCATGTCCCACAAATCTTAATAAGTTGCATTTTCATATTTTATTCAATATTAAGTATATTGAATTCAAGTTCTGTACCTTTTTTTATTCACCTGAAAAATTCCTTGTTGACCCATGAATTATGTAGAAATTTGTTGTATATTTCCCAAATGAATGAAAATTGTCTGCTTATGGTTGTTATTGTTTTATAGTTTAATTAAATTATGGTAAGAGCACACACTGTATGGTTTTAATTATTAAATTTGTTCTGGTTTGTTTTATGGCATAGTTGTATATTATATGGGCACTCAAAATATTAATCTGCTCTACTTGGGTGGAGTGCTCTATAAATTTTGATGAGATGTAGTTTGATAGTGCTGTTGAGTTCTGTTGTATCCGTACTAATTTTCTATTCACTTGTTTTATCAGTTATTGATTGAGGAGTTTTAAAATAAGCTACTATATTTGTGTATTTTTATTTCTTCTTTCAGTTTTTATTTCATATACTTCATGACTCTTACTTGGTGCATATACATTTAGGATTGCTATATCTTCTTAGTGGGTCATCTTCTTTATCTGACACTAATATATGTTATTTTGATTAAGGTTTGCACTATATATCTTATCCATACATTTATTTTTAACCTTCTTATTGAAGTGAGTTGCCAGTAGACAGCATATTTTTGAATATTTGCTTAATCATTGTCTTTTAATTGATTCAGTTATACAAAATTTTTGTAATTATTGACACATTAGGTTGTTTTTAATTTCTCCTTGTTCTTATTTCTGTTTCTTTTTTCTGAAATTCTGTGGATTAAATATTTATAAGACCATTTTGGGTTATTAATAGTTTGGACTCTCTCTCTCTCTCTCTCTCTCTCTCTCTCTCTCTCTCTCTCTCTCTCTCTCTCTCTTTTCTCATGCAGGGGATTGAGACTAGGATTCTAGTGAAGGCTGAGTAAGTCTCTTGAACCACATGTCCAACTCTGAGCCTAGTAAAGCCTCCTCCCAGCAATGAGAAGAGGCCAACCCTTCCCTGCATCTCATCACTAATCTGCCTCCTTAGCAAAGTAGGAGACAGAGCAGGCAGGGAACAGGCCTGAACAAGAGCATATGAACAACCTTTACATGTCTTCTAAGCAAGCCTCAAATCAAGAAAAAAAATGGCAAGGAGATATCCAAAGCCACAGGAAAAAGCAGCTCTATTCCAGCAAAGAAACTTTACTCACTCACAATTAAGCGACTCTTAAGATTCCTTTTTTATTTTTATTTATTTATTTTCTCTTTTTCTTTTTCTCTCCTCTTCTGTGTGCACTTGCAAGAGATTGTCTGTGTTCTGTTTTGTCTGTCAGACTCCAAGTAAACCTGTCTACCAGTGCCTTTTATTAAATCCAACTCAAAATGTTGGAAATTAAAAATCATCTCTCAGTAATCATGTTGAATATCAATGGCCTCAAATCCCCAATCAAAAGACATGAGGTGTCAAAATGGATTAAAAATCACAACCTATCTTATGCTGTCTGCAAGAAATGTTCCTTACAATTAAAGATACTCACAAACTATAGGGGAAGGGCTGGAGCAAAGTAATACACACTAATTGAACTTGAAGACAACTAGTAGTAATATGAGAAAGAATAGTCAGAGCCATGGAAATATTATTAGTTAAGAATTTAGACTTAGGATAGAAAAAATAGGAATCCCCCCTCCCTTCCCTAGCTGTCAGTTTGCTGACAATTAGCAGAGAAGGTAAACAGAGAGGGCTTTCAAATCAATGAGACCAGCCCCTCCCTTATGCAATCCAGAAAATGGAAACTGCCTGACCTGGGTCATCAGAGGCTGATTAAAGGAAGACTTGCTTATCCTACTTTTGGCCTCCAGAGTTTTCTTTTGTCTCTGAGACTAGGCTTGTTGGGAGCACTCTCCTGCAACAGTTGTAGCAACTCTGCTATCAGACAAAACTTATCAAAAGAGCCTAAACTTATCAAAAGAGACAAAGCAGGTCATTTTTTACTAGTAAGAGGAACAATCTAAGAAGATGAAATAATGGTAGTCAACATTTATGTACCAAATATAGGTACAACCACTTTCATAAAACAAACTCTTCATGACATAAAGTCACACATAGATCCTAATACAATAATATTGGGAGACTTTGACACTCCTCTAACACCACTAGATAAATCTTCTAGACAAAAAGTCAGTAAAGATACCTCAGACTTAAAGAACACCATAAACCAAATGAACCTACTATATCTATACAGAACATTCCACTCAACTACAGCTGAATTCACACTCTTTTCAGATGCTCAGGGATCCTTCTCCTAAATAAACCACATCCTGGGCCACAAAGCAAGCACTAGCAAATTTTAAAAAAACGTGACATAATTCCTTGCATCTTTTCAGACCAAAATGGAATGGAAGTAGAAACTAATCATAAGTAGACTCTGATAAACATCATAAGCACATGGAGATTGAATGCCACACTGCTGAGTGAGGAATGGGTCATAGAAGAAATAAGATGAGAAATTAAATTCCTAGAAACAAATGAAAATATAGTTTACATATCATATCAAAATTTCAGGGACACTTTGAGGGCTATATTAAGAGGAAAATGAATTCATTCCACTGAGTACTCACACAAGAAGAACAGAAAATCACCAAATAAATAACCCAATGACACACCTCAAAGCCCTTGAAAAACAGGAACAGTCTAATCCCAAAGTCAGTAGAAGAAGGAAATTATTAAAATCAGAACAGACATCAATAAATTAGAGAATGAAAATACAAAAATTCAACAAAACAAAAGGCTGTTTAAAAAAAAAAAAGATAGATAAACCACTAACCAACCTAACCAAAAGAAAGAATCAACCCAAATTACTAAAATGAGAGATGAAAAAGGTGATATTACTACAGACAGTGTGGAAATTCAAAGGATTATCATAAACTACTTTGAAAAATTGTACTTCAATAAAATGGAAAACCTAGAAGAAATTGACAATTTTCTAGACACATGCAACCTTCCCAAATTGAGTCAAGAAGATATAGAAAATTTAAACTGACCAATAGCAAGATGATTAAAACAGCAATAAAGAACCTGCCATCAAAAACCCTCCCAGATTCTGATGGTTTCCCAGACAAAATAAGTGAAAATTTTATAGAAGAGGTAATCACAATACTTTTCAATCTATTCCATGAAATAGAAAGAAACAGAATCCTCCCAAATACATTCTATGAAGCCAACATCACATTAATGCCAAAACCAAATAAAGACAACTCAAGGAGGACTGGGCGTGGTGGCGCACACTTGTAATCCCAGCATTCGGGAGGCTGAGACCGGAGGCTACCTAGTGAGGCACTCCCGCAACTTAGTGAGACTCGGTATCAAAATAAAGAATAAAAAATAGGGCTGGGGGGAACCGGGCGTGGTGGTGCATGCTTGTAATCCCAGCATTCGGGAGGCTGAGACCGGAGGATCCGGGTTCGCGGCCAGCCTCAGCTACCTAGTGAGGCACTCCGCAACTTAGTGAGACTCGGTTTCAAAATAAAGAATAAAAAATAGGGCTGGGGGTGTAGCTCGGAGGTAGAATGCCCCTGAGTTCAATCCCCAGTACCGCAAAAAAAAAAAAA
>PVLC010024092.1:5689-25197 GCA_004027655.1 Graphiurus murinus
GCCCTCTGCCACAGCGCGCAGCAGAGTCCCTAGTCCTGGGAAACACCTCCATCCCAGACAAACCAGGACAACGGGTCACCCTGCTTAGAATCTTCTGTTCACACCTCCCTGGCATGGAGAGGAAAAGCCAGAAGTACCCTTCCTGTTGAGTAATTCCACATCTGATAAGAAGGTCCTGGAGGCCTCATTGAGGTTGGGCCCTAGTGTGGAAGGGAGGAAAGGGCTTAGATGTTTCCACACAGCTTGAGGTAATGAGATGTAACTGGAGACAAAATGATTTCTCAGCTTGCTTCTCCGTCTAAATCCTGTGCTTCTAGAATTTAATTAACAAATAGTTCACTGCCTGCCTGCTGTGTGTTAGGAGAAGAAACCGCTGTCAGACAGCATTTTCAAACTCAGGGCCTTGACCCACGAGGAAAACTGCATGTGTGTGACCCAGAATACACACACATCAGTGGATACCTGCAAGCAAATTGTCCTTCGAGTTTTCATTCCCACTTTTTTGTTTCTTTTTCATTATGAAACTTTTCAAACACATAATTTTTTTTTTCCCTCTGCGGTACTGGGGATTGAACTCAGGGGCATTCTACCTCCAAGCTATACCCCTAGCCCTATTTTTTATTCTGTATTTTGAAACAGGGTCTCACTAAGTTGTGGAGGGCCTCACTAGGTTGCTGAGGCTGGCTGCGAACCCAGATCCTCCGGTCTCAGCCTCCCAAATGCTGGGATTAGAAGCGTGCGCCACTATGCCCGGCTTCAAACACAGAAAATTTTAAACACAGTGAATACCTACTTTTGGGGGGTTTTCTTTGTTGTTATTTGTGTATGTAGTACTGAGGATTAAACCCAGGAATACTCTACCTCCAAGCTACACCCCTATACCCCCAGACCTTTTTTTTTTTTAATCTCATAATATTTTGTTTGGAAACAAGGTCTCACTAGGTTGCTAAGAGTCTACCTATGTTGCTGAGGCTATACTCAAACCTCCTATCTCAGCCTCCTAAGTACTGTGATTACAGGCATGCACCACCACGCCCAGTGACCTGTGGCTCTTTACAAGCTAACACTTTAGCCAGGTATGGTGGCGCACACCTGTAATCCCAGTACTTGGGAGGCTGAGACAGGATCACAGGTTCAAAACCAACTTCAGCGACTTAGTGAGGCTCTCAGCAACTTAGTGAGACCCTGTTTCCAAATAAAAACTAAACTAGGTCTAGGAGTGTAGCTCAGAGGTAGAAGGCTCCAGGGTTCCATCCTCAGTATTACAAAAAAAAAAAAAAAGAAGCAAGGGGGGTGGGGAGAGGATACTTATATATTCTAACAGGAAAATACTACATATTCTACAGATAGATTAGACAATTGTAACATTCCAACACATTTTCTTGATCCATGCTGGTATGTCTACATACGAGCCTGTATGCACGCACACAATTGTTTTTGCTGATCTGTTTGAAAGTAAGTTTTCCCTAAATTCTTCATCATGCGTCTCCTAAAAAAGGCATTCACAGAGGAACTTTGGGCTAGTGAAACTACTCTGTATGATACTTTCATGGTAGATAGATATCATGCTACAGTATTCAAACTCATAGGATCTACACCAAATTTGAACCCTAATGTAAAATATGGACTTTGGGTGATAGTGCTGTGTCATTGAAGGTTCATTGGTTATAAAAAAAAATGTACACAGGTGAGGGATGTTGGTAACAAGGGAAGTTATATATGTGTAGGGATGAGGAATATATAGGGACTCCATACATTCCATTCAATTTTACTTGTAAAGTAAAACTCCAAATAATAATAATAATAATAATAATAATAATCGAATAAGGGTATATTTAAAAATAAGGCATTCCCTTACACAACCACAATACCATTTGCTATCCCTAAGAAAATCAATAGGAATTTCATAATGTCATCTAGTATCTACTTCTAAGTTACCCAATTATCCCAAGACTGTCTTTTGTAAGCTGGATTTTATTTCATAGTCTAAAGTAAAGGGTGTAACCCATTAAACTTGTTCCCCAGTGTACTCATGGTTTGCAACCAGTGGCATGAAAAACACTACTTTGGGACTACAAAGGTGTGTGAGCCCTGGTTCCAGCGCTACAGGAGGTAACAGGTTTGTAGAGATGCACTTAACCACAGAGAGGCCTCAAAACTGCACTGTGTAAAGAAGAGATGGGGGAAGGGTGTGGGTCAGAAAAGAGCCTGCTAGGTGACGCTGGCCGGGGCTCAGGTGGTGTTTGGAGAGGTTCTGGAGCCACCTGCGGGGGCGGCAGCGGGGCATGAGTGCCGAGTCGCCCGCGTGCCGCCCATCCAACCTGACGCGCACAGCGTGCATGGGGGTGCAGGAAATGAACTCAGTTGTCCTTCCTTCGAGCGCGTGGTGCGATGCGACTCTGAACAGGCTTCCTCTCGTGCTCCGAGCAGATCCTCTCAACAGTTGGCATGTTGCTTACATCTGTTCTTTTGTCACGTTTCGAGAGACAAACAACAGCAGGCGGGTTAAAAGGTGGCTTCCTGTGCTCCAGAGCAAAACTGTCATTCCCAGCTGCTTCCCAGCTACCTGCCAGAGTGATTTATAGAAGCCGGAGAGGGATGACGGAAGCCAGAATCCCTCCTGGTTTTGTCCTTTAATCCATGGGGGATCCACAGCCAGATGCTGGGAGAGCACTGTTGAGGGACCTCCACCTAACAAATTCTGTCTCAGCCCTGATGTTAGGTCAGTTGCCCTCAGTCCATTTGTTTACAAACAAGGACCTATGCCTCGCAGGCATCTATTGTGGCTCCAGGAAAAGGTCATCTTTAGGTCATTGACTGCTGGGGACATGACCCATGGAAAGACAGGAGTGTGGCAGGGCTTCCATGCCGGTTCTCCTTTGTTCCTTTGCTCGCTCTCTTTAGACTTTCTGTCCCAAGGAAGTAAATAAGCCTAAAACCTGGAGCCAAGGAAAAGAGCAAGGCTGTATCTCCCATGCAGTCTACAACTCCCCAAGTTTTGTTGTGTTCTAAAATGGGAAGGCAGATGTTTAGAACTTGGAACTCATTTATCAAAGAAAGGGTATAAATATAGTGATAAGACCCTCCTACGATATACGATGAGCCAGAATTATCATTTTCTAAGAGAACAGCATGTGCATGGGAAAACTTTCAGAGAGTTGTAAGTTGAGGAGCCACGAGCATATCTTCTGTTTCCGCCGCCGGAGCCAGAGGTTTTTCTGTTTCGGGAGACTCCTCGGGGCCAGGAGGAAAACAGGATATTGTGGACAATATGTGGATGCGCACGGGCATGAGCGCTCCCCGGTGTTCTACGTCGGGGAATGCCGTGGTTTGGATAAAGTTCCCGCGTGTCCCCTGAGGGTTCGTGTTTTGGAAGCTTGATCCCCAGTGTGGCAATGTTGAGAGATGGAGGAGCCTAGGGGGGAGGTGTTTAGGTCCTTGGGGTCCTCAAAGGTGATTAACATGGTTCTCTTAGGACCCCTGCTTAGTTTTCAAGAGAAAGTTGTTATAGAAGAGCGCTCCCAGCCCCTGCCAGCCTCTCTGCCTCCGCATCTGTGGTGCAATTGCGCTAATGCGTGTGCTTCTGCCATTGTAATGCCATCTGCAGTGGGGCCCTCCCCAGAGCCAAGCTGATGCCCGCACTGGGCGTGGTGGCTCACGCTTGTAATCCCAGCATTTGGGAGGCTGAGACCGGAGGATCCGGGTTCGCGGCCAGCCTCAGCTACCTAGTGAGGCACTCCGCAACTTAGACCCTGTTTCAAAATAAAGAATAAAAAATAGGGCTGGGGGTATAGCTCGGAGGTAGAATGCCCCTGAGTTCAATCCCCATTACCACACACACACAAAAAAGTAGCCAGCCTCGGGTGTTTGATGTAGTAGGAGAAAACAGACAACACAGGGTAAACCTAGTAGAAGGAGAGACCCCCACCTCGCTCCTCACGTAGGATGGGCTATGGACTTGGGTGCTCTCAGAGTGTGGGCCGTCTCTGCCACACCTTCCCAGCTCTCAGTTATTCTAGAGCCAGTTTGTCCCCCTGCCTCCCCAGGATGGGAAACCATTGTGCATTCCTGGAAGAAGATGCTGGGCCCCTGTACTTTGTTGCCAACTGCCAACACTGTTTCCTCTGTGGGCTTCCTAGCCCTATCCCCTCCATTTCTCTGCCCCAGCCTGTGCCTGGCCCTGCCTTTCCTGCCAGAGCCCCGCCAGCAGTGCCCGACTAGTGACTGCTCTGACTTTCCGAGTGTGTGGCTATTTATTCTGTTTGTTTCCTAATATTTCCCCCTCACCCAGTTATTTCTCTTCTTCCTCCTTTTATTTTTATTTTATTCCTCCTCTTCCTTCTTATTTTTGTGGTACTGGAATTGAAACCAGGGGCATTCTACCTCTGAGCTACACCTCCAGCCTTTTTTTTGTTTGTTTTTTAATTTTCTGTTTTGAAACAGGATCATGAGAGTCTTGCTAGGTTGCTGAAGCTGTCCTCCAACCTGTGATCCTCCTGTCTCAGCCTACCAAGTACTGGGATTACAGGTGTGGGCCACTACAGCTAGCTCGCATAGCACTTTGTTTTGTATTTCTCTCTTGCCGTTTGAGATTGCCCTTTTCTCTTCCTTTCATATTTTTGCTGAATGAATGAATGCCCAGCTGTTGGATCATAAGCGGGTCATTTCTCATTGTCTCTACAATCTGATACAGCTGCCTCTGTAGGTGTTCACTGAATGGGGCATCTGAAGCCCAGATAGTGTGTCACAGTTGTAGGTTTTTATGTTTTATTCATGTACTTTATTGTTATCCTAGGGACTGCTTAAAGGTTGGTGATTCTGAGGGCTTCTCCAACAGTTCACCTCAAATTTTTAAAAAGATTATTTGCTTGTTTTTGGTACTAGAGATTGAGCCTTACACCTGTGATCCTCCCGTCTTGGCCTCCCACGTATTGAATTTACAGGCATATGTGCCATCGCTCCTGGCTTCACCTTGGTTGTTTTTGTTTTCTGTGTGCAGTACTGGGGATTGGACCCCAGAGCATTCTACCTCTGAGCTATACCCCCAGCCCTGTTTTATTTATTTATTTACTTACTTATTTAATTTTCCAGTACTGGGGATTGAACTCAGGGGCATTCTACTTCTGAGCTATACCCCCAGCCCTATTTTTTATTCTTTATTTTGAAACAGGGTCTCACTAAGTTGCAGAGTGCCTCACTAGGTAGCTGAGGCTGGCCGTGAACCCGGATCCTCCGGTCTCAGCCTCCCAAATGCTGGGATTACAAGCATGTGCCACCATGCCTGGCCTGTTTTATTTATTTAATTAATTTATTTTATTTTTAATTTTTAATTTTTATATTTATTTACTTATTTATTTAGTGTGGGAGTACTGAGGTTTGAAGAGGCATTCTATCTCCAAGCTACACCTCCTATTTTATTTTTATTTTGAAACAGTCTCACTAGGTTGATGAAAGTCTCACTACTTGCTGAGGCTGTCCTTGAACCTGTGATCCTCCTGTCTCAGCCTCCCAAGTACTGGGATTACTGGCATGCGCCACCATGTCCAGCTCACTTTGTGTTTTTTAGCTCTGCTTCTGCTCCATCTGTGGTTAGGTTTGGAGCTACCCACCAGGAGCGGCACTCTCCACAAGCTTGTACCTGCTCAGACTCCCTGTCCTCATCCCCTGCCTCCTTGCTCATGGTCCCTACACGGCCCCCTCTCCTGCGCAGCAGCCTCAGTTATAGTGTGAGTCTAGCTGGGCACAAACACCTAGCTGGCAAGGGTGCCTTTGGCATCACATGTGCATGCATGAGGGAATTGCACTGTCTGAGCCTTGGTACAAATTTGTAAGATGAATAACGCCAAGAACATAAAACAACAAAAGAGGCTAGCATTCTGCACTGGAGGAGTTTGGGGCTTTGCTGAGAGTTCCTACACTCGTATTGGTGGCTCTGACCAACAGTTTTCTTTCCATTCAGAGCCAACACTCTTGAGAGGGACAGACCTAAGAGCCCTCGAGTAGGTTCACTCTTGTTCTTCAATAACTGGCAAGTCTTGAGGGGCGGGTGTAAACTTGATGAGCTTAGCTCCGTGGATGAGCTTAGCTAGTTTGCTCCCTGGTTTAGGACTGACTTCCTTCCAGATCCCTCTGCTTGAAGACTGGGGCCAGAAGGTTTGGAGCCGACAAAGAAAATGGTTTAGCGCGGTGCAGAGAGCCTCCCTAAGTTGCCAAGGCTGGCTTTGAACCTGCGATCCTCCTGTCTCCGCCTCCCCAGCTTAGAGACCCTGTTTCAAAATAAAAAAATGAAAAGATCTGGGATGTATCTCAGAGGTAGAATGGCCCTGGGTTCAATCCCTAGTACCATAAAAAAAAAAAAGAAGAAAGTTTAGAAGATAGTGGTAGTGAGGAGAGAAGATGGGCTTTGGAGAGCTGCAGATGCTCCAGGTTTGATGACCATCTAATGAACAGTTTCCCCAATTCCTGTTGGTAAGCTGTGGTTCATTAAAGCCTGGTCGTTTACCACTGCAGAGTCTTAAAAGTTATTTTTTAAATGTTCCTAGCATCTTCATAGATAGGATAATTTTTAAATGCTCTCAGTAGGATGCAGCTGCAGGACATGCATACTTCTGGAGCAGGCTAATCCAGAATCTGTGGCCAAGTGTTACTGCCTCAGCTGTCCTTGTGCTGAGTGGCTGGACCCTGGCTCTCAAGCAGGGGGATTAGGGAAATATTTGCTTTATAGGAAGATACTTAGGGGTATATAGCCAAGGCTTCATCTTCCATAATAAGAAGTCCTTAAATAATATCTAAATCTGAAAAGCAGGAAATAGCACTACAACCCTGGCATTTTAAAAATGGAGATAAATACCAGAAGGAGCCACAAGAATTGAAAGAAAATTTCTCTAGGGAATGAGAAGCTGAGATGGGGGCGGGTGGTGTTGTGGATAAGGGGTTGCTATTTGAAACTAGAAACAGGGTCTATATCTTTTTTTTTTTTTTTTTGGAAACAAGGTCTCACTAGGTTGATGAGAGTCTCACTACTTGCTGAGGCTGTCTTCAAACCTGTGATCCTTCTATCCTTCTATCTCAGCCTCCCAAGTACTGGGATTACAAGCGTGTGCCACCACACCTGACTGAGACCCTATTTCAAAACAAAAAATAAAAAGGGCTGGGGATGTAGCCCAAAGGTAAAATGTCCCTGGGTTGAATCCCCAGTACTGCTCTCACCCTCCAAAATAAGAGAGAGAGGAAGGGAGGGAATGGGGGGGGGGGGATGTTTTCTCAGAATTGGACGGAGGAAGGAGGAAGAATGGAGAGAGTCACCTGCGCCACAGCCACCCGGGTGCTCCCAATCTCAGGTGTAAACTTGGGGAGGTTGTGCCCTTGGCTCTGGCCTCTCCAGTGGCTGGCACTGTTTTCTCTGCTACTGTTAGGAAGCAGTGCGGTTGTTCTGCCCCTGCCCTGTGAATGCAGAAGTCTTGTGATGCTCAAGCCTCTTCTATAAATGGCATAGTATTTGCAACACAGCCTGCACATTGTGCCATAGGCTTGCTCTTTTTTGGTAGTGGTGGTACTGGGGATTGGACCCAGGGGTTCTCTACTACTGAGGTACACCCCAGTCCTTTTATTTTTTATTTTGAGACAGGGTCTTGCTAAATTGCTGAGGTTGGCTTTGAACCTGCGATCCTGCTGCCTCAGCCTCCTGAGCAGTTGGGGATTACAAGCGTGTACCACCACACGGCCTTCTCATAGACTTTGTTACTTTGTTTGCTTGTTTGTTCATTTGTTTGTTTGTTGTGGTACTGAGGATTGACTCAGGAACCGTCTATGAGCTACACTCCTATCCCTTTTAAAAATATATATATATTTGTGTGTGTGTGTGGTACTGAGGATTGAACCCAGGGGCATTCTACCTCTGAGCTACACCCCCAGCCCTATTTTATTTTGAAACAGGGTCTCACTAGGTTGATGAGAGTCTCACTAATTGCTGAGGCTGTCCTCAAACCTGTGATCCTCCTGTCTCAGCCTCTCAAATACTGGGATTATAGGCATGCACCACCACGCCCGGCTCCTGAATACTTTTGATTAGCAGTTGGTTGAGTCTGCGGATGGAGAACCCATGGATATGAAGGGTCAGTTGTATGGCCACATAAATAATAGCACATTAAGGGTAGGGTAATTGGCAAGAGCTAGCTGGAAATGCTTGACTTGCTGGAGGCAAGGAAAGCTATGGATGTGCCGGTCTTGAAATTGGGAAGGATTGTGAGTTCATTTGCTGCAGCTTGCTTCCTTCTGGCACATGCAGTAGAACAGCACTCCATTTTATAGACAGTTGCAGAAGCAGCCAAGAGGCTGGGACGGCACACCTGAGGTCACACAGCCAGGTCATGGTGGGGGAACAGCCAATACCATCTATGAGCCTCACTAGTTCACTGCTACTGTTTCCTTGATCAAACGATTACATGTATGATATTTTAGCTCTTCCATTTTTTTTTTATTTTTTTATTTATTTTATTTATTTATTTTTGCAGTACTGGGGATCAAACCCAGGAGTATTCTACCTCAAAGCTACACCCCCGGCCCTATTTTTATTTTTCTATTTTGAAACAGGGTCCACTAAGTTGTGGAGGGCTTCACTAAGTACCTGAGGTTGGCCACGAACTTGCAATCCTCCTGTCTCAGCCTCCCAAGTACTGGGATTACAAATGTGTGCCACTGCAGCTGGCTGCTCTTCTCTTTTTAAAATGACAGTCAAATGCAGGAGTTATATTGGAGAGGTTTCTTGGACCCAAGTTGGAAAGGAGACAGATAAGAGAGAAACACATAACCAGTACTCAGTCCAGCCCATTCTTGTGACGGCCCCTCTGCAGCGAATGCTGGGCTCTCAAGGTCCAGGAAACAGCTACTTGAAGCTTGATCACAGGAAAGCCTACCACATATAAGGCTTTTATTTATTTACTTATATGTTCATTCATTTTTTTTTTTTTTTTTTTTTTTTTGTGGTATTGGGGATTGAACTCAGGGGCATTCTACCTCCGAGCTACACCCCCAGCCCTATTTTTTTATTCTTTATTTTGAAACCGAGTCTCACTAAGTTGCAGAGTGCCTCACTAGGTAGCTGAGGCTGGCCGCGAACCCGGATCCTCCGGTCTCAGCCTCCCAAATGCTGGGATTACAAGCGTGCGCCATCACGCCCAGCTGTTCATTCATTTTTAATACTTTTATTGGTGCATTAAGGTTTTTATTTTCCCCCCTTATAGGCTTCGACCAGCAGAATATTTTGTTTCTGCATTTGGGCAATTGTGTGTGTTTCTGTGTGTTACTGGAGATTGAACCTAGAGGCGTCCTGCCCCTGAGCTATACCCCCCAATCCCTACCCCCTCTTTTTTTTGAAACAGGGTCTCACTAAGTTACTTCACGCTGGCCTCAAACCTGCTGTCCTCCTGTCTCAGCCTCCCAAGATCTGGGATTACAGGCGTGTACCACCGCACCTGGTTTTGGGCAGCCTTTCTCAGCCTGTATTCCTGCTCAAGCCCTAGCCCTGCCGTCATCCTTCACCTGTAATGAACTCACTCTCTTCTGTGCACTCAGAATGTCCCCACATGTATGAGGAGACCCTTTGACTTGCTTTGTGGGGCTTCACGTTCTCCCAGAACCCCGCTGGAAAAAGCTGGATTTGGGTTGTTTCAGGGTTTTATACCTTGTTTTTTGTACGTTATTTTTTCCGGTAGGCCATCCTTCACAGGAAAAATGTCCTGTCTTTTGCAGCAGACGCAGCTTCTGGCCACGTTTTGCCTACATTGGGAAACTTGGTCCTTCTCCATGCCCTGTGCTTGAACCCCTGACATCCTGTTTATTACAAGCATTTTATGACTTTCTGGCTATTTAGAGCAGCTGTCCCTAACCTGACCCCTCCCATTCACCCCAGGTGTTCTCTAAAGCTCTGTTAAAACCAAAGTACAAGTGGGGTGTGGTGGCACACACTGGTCATCTCAGTACTTCGGAGGCTGAGACTGGAGGATCGTAGGTTTGAGACTAGCCTCAGCAATTTAGCAAGACTTACCAACCTAGCAAGATCCTGTTTCAAAACAAAAAATAAAGCTGGGCGCAGTGGTGCACGCCTGTAATCCCAGCACTTGGGAGGCTAAGATAGGAGGATCACAGGTTTGAAGTTAGCCTCAGCAATTTAGTGAGACCCTGTTTCCAAATAAAAAATAAAATATGGCTGGGAGTATGGCCCAGAGGTAGAAGACCCCTGGGTTCTACCTTCAGTACCACAGAGAATAAAAATTTTAAAAATAAATATAAAATACAAAAGCAGAAAAGGACAGAATACCACATTTCCCTTTTCTTGAAGTGTTTTTCTACCAACTCCATCTCCAACAAACATAAGTGCAGAGGCATATGTACCAGTTGTATCATAAATGAGGTTCATTTGCTGCTGTGGGTGGGGGTGCTGGGGATTGAACCCGGGGGCATTCGACCTCTGAGCTACACCCCCAGCCCTTTTTATTTTTTTATTTTGAAACAGGGTCTCACTAAGTTGCTGAGGCTGGCTGTGAACCTGTGCTCTCAGCCTCCCAGGTACTGGGATTGCAGGCGGGTACCACCATGCCCGGCTCATTTGCTGCTCTTCTAAGGAGACTTTTTAGAGGTGAGGTGAGGTGGCTGCGATCCTGTGATCCTGGAGTTTGGAGTCTGGGGAGCAGCCTGCATCTCCACTTGGTTCTCCCCTTACTTACCTGTGATCATTAACCCTTTGGACCCAAAACCTTTTCAAGGGAACATGTTTCCTTTGAGTCTGTTCACCAGCCCAAGGGAGGAGAGAAAAGGGAGTAGGGTTGGAGCCATCTCTGTCCACGCAGTCAGCACTGCACTGCACTGTCACATGTAACTGCATTGGGTCCTTGTAGCCACCCCGTGAAGTACACTTGGACACCTCTACGTCTGCAGATAGAGTCACCAGGGCTCAGGGAGGTGAAGCAGCCTGTGGTTGCTTCCTCACTCTGCTCACCAGAATGTAAACCCCAGATCTGCTTGCTGCTTTTCAGAGAAGAAAGTATGAATTCAATAGGCTTCAGAAGTTTGTCCATATTCAGTGTACCAGACTCCCACTGGCTGGAGAGCTACCTGAATGAGGGGCTTTCCAACTAGTGCTTAGGCTGAAGTTGGCTTCCGAGGGGGCCCGAGGGCCCCTGTGTGTGCTAGAAAGTCCACCCTCTGCCCCATCTCATTTAGACCAGCTGATCAAATGGATTCTGTAGTCTTTACCTTTGATAGGAAGGGATTGGGACAAGAGTATAGGGAAAGGAGGAGCAGTACGTAAAATTGAAAATATAAGTTACTTCTACTGAGTTTGACTAGTAAAACTATCTACAGTGGTATTTTAAGGAAGGCAAAAATGGTGGGCTGTGGGTATACGTCAGTTGTAGAGCGCTTGCCTAGCATGCGCAAGGCTGGTTCCGTTCCTCCAGCACTAAAAAAGAAAAGAAAAAGTGTAGCCAGGCATGGTGATGCACACTTGGAATCCCAGTACTTGAGACGGGAGGATTGCAGGTTAGCAGCCAGCCTCAGCAACTAAAACATAAAAATAGGGCTGGGGGTGTGGTTGGGAGGTAGAATGCCCCTGGATTCAATCCATAGGGGCAAAAAAAAAGAAAAAGAAAAAAAGTGTTTTATGCCTGTTGTGGTGACACACACCTGTAATCCTAGCACTTGGCAGGCTAAGACAGGAAGATTGCAGGTTCACGGCCAGCTTCAACAATTTAGCAAGACCCTGTTTCAAACTAAAAGAAAAATTAAAAAGGCTGAGGGTAAGTCGGATGTGGTGGCACACACCTGTAATCCCAGCATTTGGGAGGCTGAGACTGAAGGATCCGGGTTCGAGGCTAGCCTCAGCTTCCTAGTAAGGCACTCTGCGACTTAGTGAGACCCTGTTTCAAAATAAAGAATAAAAGCCGGGCGTGGTGGCGCATGCTTGTAATCCCAGCATTTGGGAGGCTGAGACTGGAGGATCCGGGTTCGCGGCCAGCCTCAGCTACCTAGTGAGGCACTCCGCAACTTAGTGAGAAACTTAGGTTTCAAAATAAAGAATAAAAAATAGGGCTGGGGGTGTAGCTCGGAGGTAGAATGCCCCTGAGTTCAATCCCCAGTACCGCAAAAATAAATAAATAAAATAAAGAATAAAAAAGGGGGGGGGCTGGGGGTACAGCTCGGAGGTAGAATGCTCCTGAGTTCAATCCCCAGTACTGCAAAAAAAAAAAAAAGGCTGGGGGTATACCTCAGAAGTAAAATGCCCCTGGGTGAGAGAGAGAAAGTGTTTTGAGAGAGGTAGCAGGTGACACCTGGACTGCGTGACCCCTGCCTGCTGCTGCTGAGACCCAGCATTGGAGGCTGGTGTGGAAGGTCACCAGGGTAGATGGGAGCCCCTTTATCTTCTAAATGACAGTAATTATCAAACTCACATTACATTGTAAGAAGGGGATCTTTTTATTCAACATGTAATACCTAAAGTGGCTAAATTAAAGCAAATATATGTCTAAGAACCCAAACAAAAGCTTTGAAACACTCTCGGTTTCAGGAAGCCCAGAAGCCCTTTGCTAGGTCTCCCACTCATGTCTGTCTCTGTTTGCCCATGTATCATCTCATCTTGCTAAGCCATAGAGAGTAAGACCTTATTATTTCCATTTTACTAATTCATACAGAGTACATATTCAGAGTTACCTGAAACCTAACGCCTGCTCCCAACCCCTTGGCCCTTCCAGTGAAGAGAAACTGTGAAGTTTAGCTTTTGCATCAATATATCATCTAACTTTAAAATGTAAACATAAAGCCTTTTTTTTTTTTTTTCCTTTTTTCTCGGCACTGGGATCAAACCCAGGCCCTCATACATGCCATGCCATGCTAGACAAGCTGTCATCAAGCCATGCCCTCAACCCGAAAGCTTTTCTTAAAAATTGTTTTTGTTAACTGGACATGGTGGTGCACACCTGTAACCCTAATACGTGGGAGGCTAAGACTAGAGGATCACAGGCTCAAGGCCAACCTCAGCAACTTAGTGAGACCCTATTTCAAAATAAAAAATTAAAAGGCCTGGGGGCTTAGCCGGGTGTAGTGGCAAATAACTGTAATCCCAGGACTTGGGAAGCTGAGACAGGAGGATTGCAGATTTGAGGGCAACTTCAGCAAGTGGTGAGATTCTCATCAACCTAGTAGTGATACCGTTTCAAAAACAAAAAAATAAAAAGGGCTGGGGAAGTGGCTTGGAGGTAGAATGCCCCTGGGTTCCATCTCTGGTACCACGAAAAAAGGGAGAGGGATTGGGGACTTAGCTCGAAGATAGAATGCCCCTGGGTTCAATCCCTAGTACCAAAATAAGTAAATATAAAAAGGCCTGGAAGTATAGCTCAGAGATAGAATGGCCCTGGGTTCAACCCTCAGTAACAACCACAGTTGTTTTTGTTATTATTTCCACAATGGAAGAATCTTCCAGGTCTTAGAGGCAATAATATCCCAGAGTCTAGGACAAAGTCATCTTTCCCCCCCGCAGCATCTGCCTCTCAGGCCCAAACCACCTGCTGGCTGGGATCAGAAAAGAGTCTGGCCTGCTTCCTGCTCCTCTGGAACCACTATAGGCCTTCAGGACAGGTGAGCCAGAGCTACCTGCTCCCAAAAACCTGTTGACAAAATAGCTGGAAACTTTGTTTGCCAAAGAAGAGAGGACCGACCCTCAGGTCTGAGTGGATACTGGGAAAAGCTTCCAGTTTTTCCAGGCAACCTGCACACTGCCAGCCTGAGGTTAAAGGGGATGTGAAGAGAGGCAGTATATGCTTGCTTTTTTAGTTAAGTGAGAATTGCTGTGCCTGTAATCCCAGTACTCTAGAGCTGAGATAGGAGGATCGCAGGTTCAAGGACAGCCTCAGCAACATAGCGAGACTCTCAGCAACCTAGTGAGACCCTGTTTCAAAATAAAAAAATAAAAAGGGCTAGAGGTGTAGCTGAAGGTAGAAGGTCCGGGTTCAATGCCCAGCACCACTGAAACAAGTGAGCAGAATGATGACACTTTGGTTGCAACAGCTGTTGAGCTCCATTTTGATGAGAGATGCAGCAAAAATAATACAGATGTGATTAGTTGTAATTTTTAATTATGTGTGTGTGTGTGTGTGGTGTGAGAGAGAGAGACAGACAGACAGACAGGGGATTGAACCTAGAGGGAATCTACCTCCAAGCTACACACCCAACCCGATTTTATTTTTTATCTGGAAGCAGTCTTGCTAGGTTGCTGAGAGTCTCGCTAAGTTGCTGAGGCTGATCTTGAAACTGATTTTCCTGACTCAGCCTCCCAAGTACTGGAATTACACGTCTGTGCCACCACACCTGGCTTAGTTAGCCACCTTTAAAAATTCAAAAAGTGTCAGGCACAGTGGCGCACACCTATAATCCCAATACTTAGCAGACAGGAGTATCACAGGTTCAAGACCAGCCTCAGCAATTTAGCGAGACCCTGTCTCAAAATAAAAAATAAAAAGGGCTGGGGTATAGCTCAGAGGCAGAACACCTGTACCAAACAAACAAACAAAATATTATCCCTAATACCAAACAAACAAACAAAATATTATCAGCATGTGCAGACAGGGGCAAAATTCTACTTAAAAATTCCTATCACTCTTGAATCAACTAAGTACCAGGCTGAGTCAGACTCCTCTGACCTGTTCCGTTCTGAGGAGAGAGAAGGCCTGTGCATAAAGTTGGTGAGGAGCTCACGCAGATCCTAACGAGCCTCTGTTCACAGGAGGAAACTGAGGCCCCAAGAAGTTAAATCGTGGCCCGGCTGGAAGCCAGGGTTTCCAGTTCCCTGGGTATACTGCTATTTTGCTTAAGAGTGCTGCATGATTTCTGCACGATGGGGTCTGGCTCCTTAAGTAATTTCTTAACTCATTTTCTATGTCTTATTTGAAACATGTGGGCCTTTTGACCTCTCTCTCTGGGAGGACTTGGCTCCTTGTGCTGTGGAATTCCTTCGTCACCTCTTGTGTTCCTGGGACACGGGGATTTGAAATGGCTGCACTTGTTTGCTTGCCTCTCCAGAGGTGAGATTTGTCCCATTTGTCGCTCTCCCCAAGAAGAAGAAAGTTGCCAATTGCCAGCTTCCTATAGTCCCTCCTCCATAGGAGCATCTTGGTTGAAAAAGCTGTAAACCAGGTGCCCCTGCTGGTTCCAGGTGTTCTTGAGAAAGCAGCCGCAGGCACAGTCCTGTCTGCCAGCTGCAGCTGTCTTGCTTGCTGCCTAGCTCTCTGCTCCCGCCTCCTTTTGGAAAAACTATGATTGAGCAGGAAAACCCAGGGGCATTGGGAGTGGGGGAGGGGGGCACATAATCCTGAAAAACTGGAACATCGCATGTTCAAGGACAACCTCAGAGCCGGGCGTGGTGGCACACGCTTGTAATCCCAGCATTTGGGAGGCTGAGACCAGAGGATCCGGGTTCATGGCCAGCCTCAGCTACCTAGTGAGGCACTCCACAACTTAGTGAGACCCGGTTTCAAAATAAAGAGTAAAAAATAGGGCTGGGGGTGTAGCTCGGAGGTAGAATGCCCCTGAGTTCAATCCCCAGTACCACACAAAAAAAGGACAACCTCAGCAACTAGCAAGACTCCCAGCAACATAGCAAGACCCTGTTTCCAAACAAAAAAATAAAAAGGGCTTGGGGTGTAGCTTGGAGGCAGAATGCCCCTGAGTTCCATCCTCAGTACCACACACACACTTTCACACACACAATCACATTGTTCAAAATGGACTCATACAAGGGGAAACCAGTCAAGGAACATACCTTGCATTTCCTGTCTGCGTATACCAATTCCCAACCAAACCAGACCACACTGACCTTGGAGAAACAGCCAGTTCATGAGCTCAGCCTCGGCTCGGTGTCTTTTGCTATTTAGATTTTGATAAAGACTTTTGTGTGTGTGTGTGTGTGTGTGTGTGTGTGTGTGTTACTGAGGATTGAACCCAGGGACATTCTACCTCTTAGCTATACCCTCAGCCCTATTTTTTATTCTTTATTTTGAATCAGAGTCTCACTAAGTTGTGGAGAGCCTCACTAAGTAGCTGAGGCTGGCTGTGAACTTGGATCCTCTGGTCTCTTGTAATCCCAAGTACTAAGATTACAAGTGTGTGCCACCACATCCAGCTAAAGACAATTTTTTAGAAGAATTCCGTATCGTGTGTGTGTGTGTGTGTGTGTGTGTGTGTGTGTGTGTGTGTGTGTTACTGGGAATTGAAGCTAAGGGCATTCTATCTCCAAGCTATACCCCTGTTTTATTTTGTGTGTGTGTGTGGTGCTGGGGATTGAACCCAGGAGCATGCTACCTCTGAGCCACAGCCCTATTTTATATTTTATTTGGAAACAGGGTCTCAATAAGTTGCTGAAAGTCTTGCAGAGTTGCTTAGGCTGGTTTGAACCTATGCTTTTTCTTTCTCAGCCTCCCAGATTACAGGCATGCACTACCACACCTGGTGTGGTTTTTTTTTGTTTGTTTTTTTGTTTTTTTGTTTTTAAACAGAGTCTCACTAAATTACTGCATGCTTGCATGCTGGTCTCAAACCTGCAATCCTCCTATCTCAGCCTTCCAAGTACTGGGATTACAGGTGTGGGCCACTGTGCCTGGCTTGTTTTCTGTTTTTTCAGGTTGTCAGTGTCAGTAACCTCTGACTTCTGCCTTCACCTCCCTTCTCTTTCCTTGTCTTACTCACTGCCCTTTTAGAGGGCATTAGAAACCAGGTAGCACTTATTATTTATTAACCAAAATAGGTGAGTTTTTGCAATAACCATAGAAAAATATGAAAATGAGTGTCTTAGGTTCAATCCCTAGTACTGCAAACAAACACAGGAATGGATGAATAAGTCAAATGAGAAAAAAAAAATCTGAAAATGTTTAGGTGTGGTGGCATACACCTGTGATCTCAGCTACACAGGGGACTGATGCAGGAGGATCCCAAGTTTGAATACAGTTTGGACAACTTAAAACCCCCTTTTAAAATAAGAAATAAAAGAGGCTGGGGTGGTGTGTCCCAGTGGTGGAATGTCCCTGGATTCAAACCCCGGTACCAAAAATATAAAAATCAGAAGGGGATGTAGCTCGGCAGTAGAACACTTAAGTGCAAAGCCATAGGTTTAGTCCTCAATGCCGTAAAAAATTTAATTGAATTTAAAATGGCAAGGATAGCTCAAATAGAAAAAATAAAATCAAAATAAATTAAAAATAGAAAATTCAGAGCTGGGCGTGGTGGCACACACTTGTAATCCCAGTTCTTAGGAGGCTGAGACCGGAGGATTCTGGTTCACAGTCAATCTCAGCTACTTAGTGAGGCTCTCTACAACTTAGTGAGACCCTGTTTCAAAATAAGGAATAAAAAATAGGGCAGCTCGGAGGTAGAATGCCCCTGGGTTCAATCCCCAGCACCACACACACACACACACAAAAAAAAAACTAGAAAATTTACCTATGAATCTGGATGTAACATGTCTACATAAAATATTTTTAAATCATGTCAAATATAAGATAAATGTAATGGAAAACCAGTAGAGTCTATCCCAGGAATGCAAAAGTGGTTTATACAGAGAAAGCTAACTGTTTAGTTCATACATTAGTAGCATAAATTTAAGGTAAGGGCTTTAATCAGCGGACCCAGAAGAGTCACTTGGTGAGATCCACCATCTTTGGGTGAGAGAGTCCTCAGCAGCCTAGAAGAGAAGGAAGCAGGTAATCACTCCAGTTATGTATCAACATCAAATCTGATGGACAGTCATTAGAAGTTCTCCCATGAGAGTCAGGTTAGAGACAAGCAGGGCACTTGTTTCTCCAGGTCATTCTGGAAGTCCTGCCAAAAGATGCACTAAGACAAGAAAAAGAGGATATAAATAGCAGAAAGGACACCATACTGTCTTTTGTGGGTAAAACAATTTACCAAGAAAAATCCAGAGACACCAAGCATGATGGTGCTCTCCTGTAACCCCAGTATTTGGGAGGCTGAGAGAGGAGGATCACAGGTTCGAAGCTAGCCTCAGCAATTGAGTGAGACACTGTTTCAAAATAGGACTGGGGGTATAGCTCAGAGGTAGAACACCCCTGGGTTCAATCCTCAGTAACATACACACAAGAAGCCGGGCGTGGTGGCGCACACAAGAAAAGAAAAGAAAGAGGGAGGGAGGGAGGAAGGAAGGATCCAGAGACAAGCTTGATTAAAAAAAAAAATTGAGATTTTATAAGGGGGCACTTTTATAAACAGAGCAGGTGTACAACCAACATAAACTGGATCAGTAACTCTCCTGCAGATCAGCATAGTTCAGAAAATATTCTATTTTTGCAGTGGCCTTGAGGAAGATTTTAGTCCCATTTTATAGATCTAAAAACTGAAGTTAGAAATTAACTTGACGAACATCACATACTTTATAATTAACAGAATGGGGGTTTTGGTTGGTTGGTTGGTTTAGATATATAAACAAAAGGGCATTCTACCTCCAAGCTATACCCCTAGCTCTTTTTTAAATTTTTTACTTTGAAACAGGGTCTTGCTAAGTTGCTCAGCCTTGGCCTTGATCCTGTGATCCTCCTGTCTCAGCCTTCCAAGTACTGGGATTACAGGCATGCGCCACCACACCCAGCTTGCAAACTTCTTAATCGGACATCTTTTGAATGAATGGGAAATGACATTGTGTCAGAGGCAAGGTTGTTTGGGCAGGTTATTACTTTGCAGGGCCGTGTTGGCTGCTTCACAGTGCACAGACCTTGCAGGAGTCCACTGTGCCCAGAAGGCAGGACTGGCCTCTCTGCAACGGGAGGCATTCACAGCAGGTGACTCTGAACTGGTTCTCTGGGGATGCTGGGAAGCCTGTTGCTGAAGCTGCCCCTCTTAGGAAACTGAGGTACTGGCAAGAGAGAGAGAGACAGAGACAGAGTGACGGAGACAGAGAGAGAGATAGAAGAGGGCAAGTTGAAAACATGGCCAGAGGGCCTGCAATTGCCCAGTCTTGCAGTGGAAGGTGACCTGTCTGACTGCAAGGTTAGTAGGTGTCATTTGCTCGTACACACAGATAGCAGAGATGTTTAAGAATGTGGCTCGCTTATGCTTACTTGCAGATGCTCATTCCCTGGGCAGTGCTCTTCTGCAGCTCAATGGAAACCGCACACAGCAAGGTTACAGAGACAGCCAGCTCTGAGGTGCATGCGAGCATGCAGAGACACCCCCCACACACACCGCCTTTCTTGGAGATGTGGCAATAGTACATTCTTTTCATTTGTAGGTCACCTCACCACTTTGCAGGATCTGATAGCACAGATCTGAATCATGCCCTGGCCTCTGATGGAGCTGCTCTTGCGGGCCCTCTGTCCTGGAGTTCAGACCAGGCAGGAGCAGCTACCACTGGGCATGGAAGGCCGCTGAGCTACAGCACAGCATGAGCCGTGCCTGCAGGAGGTGGTGGGCTGGGGACAGGCCTCTGGAGGTCTTCTGGCGCTCTTGGTCCCAGA
>PVLC010024093.1:0-24997 GCA_004027655.1 Graphiurus murinus
TGTAATCCCAGCATTTGGGAGGCTGAGACCGGAGGATCCGGGTTCGCGGCCAGCCTCAGCTACCTAGTGAGGCACTCCGCAACTTAGTGAGACTCGGTTTCAAAATAAAGAATAAAAAATAGGGCTGGGGGTATAGCTCGGAGGTAGAATGCCCGAGTTCAATCCCCAGTACCGCAAAAAAAAAAAAAAAAAAAAAAAAGAAGTTAATTCCCCTTCTTTCCTTGTATCACAATTAATTTGTCTCTTTAAAAGACACTACAGTTTAAATCTTTAGCAAAACTGAATATAATCAGCTGGGTGTGGTGGCACACACTTGTAATCCCAGTACTTGGAAGGCTGAGACAGGAGGATCGCACATTTGCAGCCAGTCTCAGCCACTTAGTGAGTCCCTCCACAAATTAGTGAGAACCTGTTTTGAAATAAAGAATAAGAAATAGGGCTGGGAATGTATCTCAGAGGTAGAATGCCCCTGGGTTCAATTCCCAGTACTGCAAAAACAAACAAACAAAAAACAACAACCACTACAAAAAAACTGAATATAATCAACTAATGTACCAATAACTTTCACCACCTACCATGTGGTTCTTTCTGAATATTTCTCTCTCTTAGCTAGCTCTGCTGAAGGTTAATATATGCCCACCAGTAACTATGGCTCACTGCAGCAGTGATTCGCTGTTTGAAATTCTAGCATTTGGGAATCTGAGACCGGAGGATCCAGGTTCGCGGCCAGCCTCAGCTACCTAGTGAGGCACTCCGCAACTTAGTGAGACCCGGTTTCAAAATAAAGAGGGCTGGGGGTATAGCTCGAAGGTAGAATGCCCCTGAGTTCATTCCCAGTACCACAAAAAAAAAAAAAAAAAAAAAAAAAAAAAACAGCATGGAATTATGAGACCGAAACTGAATTCTAACCTTGGCTCTGTCACTAAGTAGCTGTCCAATCTTGATTAAAGCACAATAGACTTTAGTAGTAAAGGACCATTTATACAAATGAAATTGAGATTAAATATGTATCCTATACAAAACCATGATAGAATACGACTCTGATACTGTTTACAAATAAAAGAATGAGAATTGCTACCCTTATTGAGAGTTTAAGTCAAGTAGCTATATCCCTACTTAATAAATGAAAATAATAAGACTCAAAAGTCAAATGAATTGCCAAAAGTCATAAACATAGGCAAGTGAAAGAGAAGGGATTTGAAGAAAGGTATATTCAAGCCCATATTCTCAAGCATTGACTGGAGAAAAAAGGGGTAAATATTTATATACATATGTATCTGCACACAGATAAATGTCCCACAAGACTGAAAGTAGGAGTTTTTAAAAACCCCATAATCTCACCATCAAGAAATGTTACTCAGCCAGGTGTGGTGGCGCACACTTGTATTCCTAGTACTTGGGAGGCTGAGACCAGAGGATCCGGGGTTCATGGCCAGCCTCAGCTACTTAGTGAGGCCCTCTGCAACTTAGTGAAACCCTGTTTCAAAATACAGAATAAAATAGGGCTGGGGGTGTATCTTGGGGGTAGAATGCCCCTAAGTTCAATCCCCAGTTCCGCCACCCCCCAAAAAAAAGCCACTCAATTTATATTTCTTGAATTTTCAACAATGTGCTTTACTGTGACAAAGAGATCTGTTTTAAGATCACAGAGTTACATAGTGGGGCAGACCCATTAGGTGGAAAAGGCAAGGTCAAACTCACAGAAAGCTTTAGTCTAGGCTTCTTTCATCACTAAAAACTGATTGTAGGAGTAAGGCCTTCAATAGGCTTCTAAATACAGATAAAGCAAGCTGAAAGAGATGGAAGACAGGTCTGGCAGGGGTGTATAGAATGGACAGGAGATAACCAGCAAATTACAACATCTCTTCTGAGGATGTGGGGATGTAGCTCAATGGTAGTGTTTGTCTAGCATGGGCAAAGTCCTGGGTTCAACACCCAACCCAGAAGGGAGGAAGGGAGGGGAGACTGAAAGAGAGAGAGAGACAGAGAGAGAGAGGGAGGGAGGGAGGGAGAGAAGAAAGAGACAAAGTATCTTTGAATTTATTTAATGTATTTATTCACCAGAAAATTCTATAAGAGCTATATTGTGTTATATCACTTAATCCTTAACTCTGTGAGTGGCTGCCATTATAACCCCTACCCTACTTACCTCTGGGACACAGAGAAGTTAAATAATCTGCCCAAAGTCACAGAATTAGGAAATGCTGAGCAAGGTTTTGAACCAAAGCTGCCAGACTCCAGAACCCATGCAAAAGCCACTACACTACACCGCTTTTCTATCTTTTAAGAGGCAATATGTGGGTCTATTTTTAAAAAGAAGGCTATTTCCCATCTGCAGTGTGTGTGTGTGTGTGTGTGTGTGTGTGTGTTGCTGGGGACTGAACTGAGGGCCTTTGGCAGGCTAGGCAAGCACTCTACCACTAAGCTATACCTCCAGCAACCCCATCTGTATTTTTTGAAGGATTCCAAGTTAGATTCCCTTAGAAGTAAAGAAACATACTTGGCAATATATACTTTAAAGTTTAATACTGGATTCTACTGTCTTTTGGCTATATGACCTAGGGAAAAATAACTAAAGGAGATTGATTTCAAGGGTTAAAGAACCCTTGTTTAGTTATACTATAAACTGCCTTTTGGTAATTGATTGAAAGCACAGTGTTATTGACTCTTGGTGTAAAGTGCTCTTTTCTTTCCCTTGAAGATACATACCTTTCCAGTTAAGGTTGAGAGATCATCTCCACCAATTACTTTTATGTCCCCTGTTGACTGGTCATTCTAGTTTAAGAAAAATACCATACATAAGTATATCCTTATATATGTGTGTGTTTAACACACACACACACACACACACACACACACATTCACATTATCAAATGGAAACTAGAAGATTTAAGAAGTTAGCTATCTAATGTCCACAGCATTATGATATTCTAAATGATATGAATTACAGGAATTAAATTTATAGAAATGAATGACTTGGGAACTTTCAAGTAGTGATGAGTAAAAATTAAAAGTCCTAATTGGCCATTACTGATTTGAGGTTTTTAAGAATCCTAAAAATAGGATACACCCATTTTTGGGTGGGCAGTTTCATAGTAGCTACCTATCATCTGTTAACTGTCACTTCTGAACCACAAGGAAAATTATTAGTATGGGAGTTTTCTGGTTCTGGCCCTGTACCAGTTGTCAAGCATGTTATAGGGGCTGGTCTACATCACATCCTACACCAAGGATAAGTTCCTGAAAAGTCTAACCAAAGCCGGGCATGGTAGCGCACGCTTGTAATCCCAGTAGTTGGGAGGCTGAGACCAGAGGATCCAAATTCGTGGCTAGCCTCAGCTACTCAGTGAGACCCTGTTTCAAAATAAAGAATAAAAAATAGGACTGGGAGTGTATCACAGAGGTAGAATGCCCCTGGGTTCAATCCCCAGTATCACAAAAAAAAAGAAAGAAAAGTCTAGCTCAGGCCTAGGTCACCTTTAGCATTGTCTGGGAAAACAGGTCTGATCTGTAGTCCTTTAAGGAACATCTCTTAGGCTCTTACTTTTCTGCTACCATGGAATCCAGCAGAAACCCTTAAAGTAGTTTCAAAGTGGAATGCTCAACACCCACCATAGTTGGTGGTAATAAACATAATTTGGATGTACTGGATCCAAGACAGAAAACTTGGGTGAAAGAAGGGGTGAATAAAAGAGCATGGACTTGCCCTACCATAAAGCAAACCATATTACAAAACTACAGCAATTAAAATGGTGTTGTATCAGCACAATAATTGAAAAAGAGAGGAACAAAGTAGAATACAGAAACATATGAGGATTTAGTATATGATAAAGATGGTTCAAGTCAGTAAGAAAAAGATGAATTACTCAATAAATGGTATTTGGTCAACCACTTATCCATTTTGGAAAAATAAAGTATGGTCCCTACCTCATAGCAAGTATACAAATAAATTCCAGATGGATTAAAATCTAAATGTAAAAAATAAAGCCATAAGTAAACTGGAAGAAAATGTAGGAGGATATTTTTCACATTCTTAGAAAGGCAAGAACACAAACTGAAAAGATCTGGAACAAATATTTGTAACACACATTTAGATTCAAAATAAGAACCCACAGGAAGATGGAGAACAAACACGATTAGATACTTTATAGAAGACCATAACATATAAAATACCTAACTGAGAAACAAATACCAAAATAACAGGATTCTAATTTCACCCATCCATAGTCACAAAACTTAGCCTGATATGTTGAGGGAAATAAGCACTCTTGTTGGTGAGGATATAAATTGGTATATCTTTTTCTTTTTGTGTGTGTGGTACAGAGGATTAGAACCAAAGGGCAGTCTACATCTGAGCTATACCCCCAGCCCAATTTTATTTTTTATTCTGAAACATGGTCTTACTAAGTTGCAAAAAGCCTTGCTAAATTGCTGAGGCTGGCTATGAACCTACAATCCTCCTGTCTCAGCCTCCCAAGTACTGGGATTAAAAGCATTCACCACAACACCCAGCTGTGTAATCTCTTTTAAAAAGGATATAGCAATACCTATTAAAATTGTAAACATGCATGCTGTTTGGACCAGAAATCTCACTTCCAGGAATGGATGTTACAAGAACACTAACAAATATACAAAAGCACATTCATGTATGTTCACAATAACAATTGTTCATCAAAAATAACCAATATGGCTGGGCATGGTGGTGCATACTTATAACTCCCGTACTTGGGAGTCTGAGACAGGAAGATCACAGGTTTGCAGCCAGCCTCAGCTACTTAGTGAGGCCATCCGCAACTTAATGAGACTCTGTTTCAAAATAAAGAATAAAAAATAGGAGTGGGGATGTAGCTCGGAGGTAGAATGCCCCTGAGTTCAATCCCCAGTACCACACACACACACACACACACACACACACAAACACACAAAAAAAACCCCAATTTGTCTACTCACAGGAAACTATTTAAATTAATGAAGCTAATTTACACCACAGTGTTACTAAAAGAATCTGGTAACTTAATAGACACAGACATAGACCAATGTTAATGAAAAACACAGGCCAGGGCAGAGCATTTGACTAACATGCACAAGACCTTGGGGTTCAATCCTCAACACCACAAAAAAACCAAAAACAAAACAACCAAGTAGTAGACCAATGTGCTACCTATAAAACCATTTTTATTCAGCATTTAAAACTGTTCCATATTGGGCTAGGAGTGCAGTTCAGCAGTAGAGTACTTGCTTGCTTGAGTAGTAGTAGAACACTTGCTTGTACTAGCATGCTTAGGGCCCTGGGTAAAACCTTTAGCACAAGAAGAAAACCCACTTAATTGTTCCATGTTGTAAACTAAATGTATGACTTTGAGATATCAAAAAACCTTTGCATACTCCTTCCCATCTTAGGAAAATGATAGACATCCTTACTCTAATGTGAAATCCAGACTTTCATACACGAAGAATTAACTAATGTCAAAAATAATAAACAAAACAATAGTGTACAAAACCAGAAGCTTATTTATTTATTTATTTATTTATTTTATTTACTTACTTATTTTGCGGTACTGGGGATTGAACCCAGGGGCATTCTACCTTTGAGCTATACCCCCAGTCCTATTTTTTATGCCTTATTTTGAAACAGGGTCTCACTAAGTTGCAGAGGGCCTCACTAAGTAGCTGAGGCTAGTCACAAACCCGGATCCTCCAGTCTCAGCCTCCCAAGTACTGGGATGTGACAAGAGTGTGCTACCACACCTGGCTAACCAGAAGCATAGATGAGTAAATCATGTTAAATAATTCCACTGTAACCTTGCTAAATAGTGCCATCTTCTGTGGAAATGTGGTACTACAGTTCAACTGCAATAGGATAGGAAAAGACAAGAGTAAATATCCATGAACTGAAGTGTTGAATCCTGTAAAAATACCTGTGCTTCAAAGGCTGCTATGATAAAGTAAGAAACAAGAACTCCAAGAATATAAGACACTGGTGCTCTACTACCATCCAAATCTCACTCCTCTTTACCTTCAGATTTTTAGCTCATGTTTCTCCTGAAGCTTTTTTCATGGAAACAGTCACCTTTTAAATGGAGGCTAATAAAGAATCATTTAAAAGTAATGGTACAGTCCACTTACTGGAATACAGGCATAAGTGCCCAAATTGTATACTAATGTGATACATGAATCAATTACCTGACCTGGGCAGCCAGAGGAACTGCACCAACCTTTCCCCCTAATACACTTCCCATTGTAGCCCTTTACTGCCTCTTAAAAGCTTCAAGATTAATTATGGTAAAATCTGGAGTGACAAGACTGACATGGATAAGGGTAGAGCTCCTCACTCCAGGTCTGCTCTACCTATCTCGCTAGCATCCCTTCTCCTCACTACCCTCAGTCAGAAAATTCCAGAGTCTCAAATGACAACTATATAAAATTTCCAGAGAAGCTCTTTGGGTCTACAAATACTCTCGTCTGTGTTTCTCATTTGTCTACCTCTTAGTCTAGGTGAAAAAAGGCGGATAACAGGAAAGAAATTTGTTCATATTTGTTCATCCTTGGGAGTCTTGAAAACCTCCAGGTATCAACAAAAACCAACTTTTGGAGACCAATTCCCCAGACCAAAAAAAAAAAACAAAAAACAAAACAAAAACCAACAACAACAACAACAAAAAACCAAAAGGAAAAACAAAAAACTTTAGAAATTAAAAGTGGTAGCAGCCGGGCGTGGTGGCGCACGCTTGTAATCCCAGCATTCGGGAGGCTGAGACCAGAGGATCCGGGTTCGCGGCCAGCCTCAGCTACCTAGTGAGGCACTCCGCAACTTAGTGAGACTCGGTTTCAAAATAAAGAATAAAAAAATAGGGCTAGGGGTGTAGCTCGGAGGTAAAATGCCCCTGAGTTCAATCCCCAGTACCGCAAAAAAAAAAAAAAAAAGTGGTAGCAGAATATGGGATGATGTAATTCCTATATAATTTTCTATAGTTAAATGTTTTTTAAAAACAATGAAGTATTTTATTAATCAGAAAAATATAACTTTTATTTTGAAGAAAAATAGTTTTCTTTTATATTCTGGAAATATTTGGAGCATTTCTTTAGGAGTACTGTAGATTAGGCAGCTTTTAATCCACCTTTTCAAATGAGTCAAAATCAGCATGTAAAATCATATGAATAGCAATGTTACTGATGCTATGATTTAAAATTTCCATTTCATGGTTTTATCAAATTAAGATGCATGTTTTATATGTATAAATAAAAACCTCCCATATCAAGCTGTTGGATTATTAAATGTTAGAAATGTTACTTCAAATCATCAGAGTAACTAGACAGTTTTCTGAATCTCTACTGTTCAGTAGTAGATCAATACAGAATTTCAAATAAAATATTTTTTCCTACAAAAAATGAACATAAAATATGATTTGCCTGTGCAAGAATTTGTCCTTTTTTATCGTTAAGAGTTCAGCCTAATAATCCTCTAAGATCTAACAGAGAAAAAACTAAGAGTAAAAAATGGAATTAAAAGGTGTTTCTAAAATGCTTTTACAACTATAAAGTATTTTTTAAAGAAAATATTAAACTCTCCCTTTTTTAATTTTTGCTTTCCAAAGAAAGAACATTCTGTACAAATCCTTAGATAGGAGCCATAAAGTAACAAGATTTATTTTATATGTGGGGTTGGAGGAGGCTAAAGAAGACCAAAAAAGATGAATCATATCATGGACTGTAAGTACATGTTTTGGCTCTAAGCAACAATTTTATTAAAAGCTGGCTGGCTATACTGCCAGCAACTATACTGACTAGAATTAAGTCCCGGTGCAAACTATCAACCAATTAATCAATAACATCTGTTGAGTAAGAATCTGATGTATGTATGTATGTATTTATTTATTTATTTTTGCAGTTCTGGGGATTGAACTCAGGGGCGTTCTACCTTCGAGCTATACCCCCAGCCCTATTTTGTATTCTTTATTTTTGAAACCGGGTCTCACTAAGTTGCCGAGTGCCTCACTAGGTAACTGAGGCTGGCCGCGAACCTGAATCCTCCGGTCTCAGATTCCCAAATGCTGGGATTACAAGTGTGTGCCACCACGCCCCGCTCTGATGGTGTATTTATTTATTTATTTATTTTTGCAGTACTGGGGATTGAATTCAGGGGCATTCTACCTCTGAGCTATACTCCCAGCCCTATTTTTTATTCTTTATTTTGAAATAGGGTCTCACTAAGTTGCGGAGTGCCTCACTAAGTAGCTGAGGTTGGCTGCCAACCCGGATCCTCCAGTCTCAGCCTCCCAAATGCTGGGATTACAAGCGTGTGCCACCACGCCCGGTCTGATGTTGTATTTAAAATAGGTCTTTATTTTATTCATTTATATTTTGCAGTACTGGGGATTGAACCCAGGGGCGTTCTACTTTTGAGCTACACTCCCAGCCCTATTTTTTATTCTTTATTTTGAAACAGGGTCTCACTAAGTTGTGGAGGGCCTTACTAAGTAGTTGAGGCTGGCTGTGAACCTGTGATCTGCCGGTCTTAGCCTCCCAAGTACTCGGATTACAAGTGTACGCCATCACACTCGGCTTCTAAAATAGGTCTTTAATTCAAGCAAGGCTTCGAAAAGTTAAAAGTTGCTTATAAGTAGAAAGTAATGTCATCATGACACAGAAACATAAAAGGTTTAATGGGAAAGAGAAGATATCTATGATAATAATTAAATAGTTACCCTAATCAAAGGACTGAAAAATTGTGGAAAAAGGTCTCCTGGGGTTCTTGCTTCCAAGACGGCCAAAAAATAAATAAATAAAGAGAAGAAACAACAATTATGCTAAAAAGGGCTGTAGGCGCATGCAGCCTATTTGCTACACAAATCATGCCTAATGTGTGCCCAAGACCAAGGTCGCTAAGAACTCTCATTCGAAACATAGTAGGGCCACAGCCATTAGGGACATTTCCCAAGAATGTCTTTAACATCTATGTACTTTCCAAGTTCTATGTGAATTTATATTACTGCATGACAACTGCTATTCACAGAAAGGTGGTCAGGGATTGATCTCATAAAGCCCAGAAAAGACTGCAAATCCTGTCACAATTCAGACCTGCTGGTGCTGCCCCACAATCAAAGCTCACGTAAGGAGCTAAGTCCTTAAACACAGAGGAAAAACTATCATACTGAGGAAAAAATGGAAATCATACTGAAAAAAAGTAGAAAAGAGCCAGGCGTGGTGGCGCACGCTTGTAATCCCAGCATTCGGGAGGCTGAGACCTGAGGATCCGGGTTCGCAGCCAGCCTCAGCTACCTAGTGAGGCACTCCGCAACATAGTGAGACTCGGTTTCAAAATAAAGAATAAAAAATAGGGCTGGGGGTATAGCTCGGAGGTAGAATGCCCCTGAGTTCAATCCCCAGTACCGCAAAAAAAAAAAAAAAAAAAAGTAGAAAAGGTCGACTTGAGTCATCTATTTGATGATTAATGGAGAGAATGAAAGTTGAAATTTAAATGTAAGTGTTCTTATTCTTAATAAAACCATAGATGAAAGGTGAGTCTCTTCAAAGATGGACTATAATCCTGATTTAATAAATGGCAAAGACTGGATATTTATTCAGATCTTTGGAGAAGCTAGGAGAAATCCCGCTTAAGAAAAATAATCACAAGAAATAAAATCCGATCATGAAACCCGAAAAAAATAGAAGTTATCAATAAAAATCAAATCTTCACACAAAGAATTGTGGACAATGAAATTCATGTAAAGAATACACTGATTTTGTTTCATCACAGTTAATATTCTCACATATTTCAGATTGTGTGACACTGGCAGAGTCAAAAGTGGTTTCTGCTATCTGGCAAACAATTGTTAACCCTATTAATCAAACCTAGCTCCCAGTGACTTTTGACTCCCCCAAAACCAATCTGGCTAGTTTTACTGGTGGAAATTTGCCACCAGTAAAACTAGTCAAAAAATTTTTTGTGTGTATGGTACTGTGGATTGAACTCAGGGCCCTTGTTTTGTTTTGTTTTTGGTACCAGGGATTGAACTCTGGCATTATACCTCTGAGCAACACCCCCAGCCCTATTTTTTATTTTTTATTTTTGAAATAGGGTCTCACTAAGTTGCAGAGGTCCTCACTAAGTAGCTGAGGCTGGCCACAAACTTGTGATCCTCCTATCTCAGCTTCCCAAGTACTGAGATTATAAGTGTGTGCCACCACGTCTGGTTCAACAAAATTCTTTTTTTTTTTTTTTGCAGTACTGGGGATTGAACTCAGGGACAGTCTACCTCTGAGCTACATCCCCAGCCCTATTTTTATTCTTTATTTTGAAACTGAGTCTCACTAAGTTGCGGAGTGCCTCACTAGGTAGCTGAGGCTGGCTGTGAACCCGGATCCTCCAGTCTCAGCCTCCCAAATGCTGGGATTACAGGCGTGCGCCACCACGCCCGGCTCAACAAAATTCTTAAAAAGAGTTTTTAAGAAACATCAAAACAGCCAGGAAGAGTGGCACATGCCTATATTCCCAACAACTTGGGGTAAGGGCAACTTAGTGAGATCTTGTTTAAAGATAAAAATTAAAGAGGGCTGGGGTTGAAGCTCAGTGGTAGAGCATTCCTGAATTCAGTCTCTAGTACCACAAAAAAAGAAGGGAAAAAAGAAAAACAAACCCAAACAAAGCCAGGCTTGGTGGCCCACACCTGTAGTCCCAACACTCAGTAAGATGACTCAGGAGGACTACCTGAGCCCAGGAGTTCAACACCAGCCTGGGTAACATAGTAGGACCTCGTCTCAAACAGAAAACTAAGTTGGGTGTGGTGGCACATGCCTGTAATCCCTGTACTTGGAAGGCTGAGACAGGGGGATTGCAGGTTCGAGTCCAGTCTCAGCAACTTAGTGAGACCCTTAGCAGCTTAGAAAGACTGTTCAAAACAAAACAACAACAGCAAAAAAAAACAAAACAAAAAAAACCCCAAAGAGCTGAGAGTGTAGCTTGGAGGTATAATGCCCCTGAGTTCAATCCTTGGTACCAAATTAACAAACAAACAAAACTCAAATAAACCAACCAAACATAAGTGTAGCATCTCATTTGACTAGTTTGAAGAAGACAATATTCACTTTGATGCAAATTACTAGTTAATGTTAGAAAAATCCCACTGTAGACAAATGAAATGAACATATAAGTATAGTTTGTAGCGCTTCAAAGAAAATATAGGCAAGAGCTGGGCATGGTGGCACATATTTGTAATCCCAGTACTTGGGAGGCTGAGACAGGAGGATTACAGGTTCTCGGCCAGCCTCAGCTACTTAGTGAGGCCCTCTGCAACTTACTGAGACCCTGTTTCAAAATAAAGAATAAAAAAATAGGACTGGGGGTGTAGCTCAGAGATAGGATGCCCCTGGGGTTCAATCTCCAATACCACACACACACACACACCAAAAAAAAAAAAAAAAAAAAAAAAAAAAAAAAAAAAAAAAAAAAAAAAAAAAAAAAAAAAAAAAAAAAATACAGGCAAAACTAAAAACTAAAAAGGTCAAATTTAAAAAAACCCTATCAAATATACTTACACAGTAGCTCTTCAGTCTGATAAAATCTACAGTCATAGGAATGGATCTATCACTATTTCTATTCAGTGCTTTAATGTAATCCAGTAGGTCAGCAAAGAATTTATAGCCCCCCTTGAGCACACAGAGGGCCACAATGTGATGGCCTCCCATCTCCTTCATCACATCTCGAGCAAGCCTTTCGGTCCTGTGGAAATAAAATCAGGATTTAAAAGAAAGTTCCATACATTTAAGCTTTAGAACAAATCTCTCTTAAGCACTGAATTTCCAACAAACATCCTTTGTCCCCAGGAAGGATATCATTACTTAATAAAGCAAACTTAAAATTTGGTACCTTTAAAAACTAGGTAGAAGCCGGGCGTGGTGGCGCACGCTTGTAATCCCAGCATTCGGGAGGCTGAGACCGGAGGATCCGGGTTCGCGGCCAGCCTCAGCTACCTAGTGAGGCACTCCGCAACTCAGTGAGACTCTGTTTCAAAATAAAGAATAAAAAGGGGCTGGGGGTGTAGCTCGGAGGTAGAATGCCCCTGAGTTCAATCCCCAGTTCCGCAAAAAAATAAATAAAGAAAGAAAGAATAAAAAAAAATAGGGCTGGGGGTATAGCTCAAAGGTAGAATGCCCCTGAGTTCAATCCCAAGTTCCGCAAAAAAACAAAACAAAACAAAACAAAACTAGGTAGAAGTAGGGCATGATGACACATGCTTGTAATCCTACTACTTGAGAAGGTGAAACAGGAGGATCACAGATTCTAGGCTAGCCTCAGCAATGCTCTGAGACTCTCAGAAACCTAGCAAGACCCTGTTTCAAAACAAAAAATAAAATGGGGTAGGGTTGTAGCTCAGAGGCAGAATGCCCCTGGGTTCAATCCCCAGTACCACAAAAAAGGAAAAACAGGTATACCATAACATCTAAATGTAAACTTTTAATATGCAACAAAGACATTTTTATCTATTAGATTGGTAAATTCTGATTAAATGGTAGTGTCCATTAATAGTGGACTGGCACAACCATAAGTAAAAAGCTCTGAAGCCTTTAAAATATATGAAATGTTTAGCTAGGCATGTTAGTACATGCCTGTAATTTTAGTACTTGGGATACAGAGAAAGAAAGATCACAGGTTCAAGATCAGCCTCAGCAACTTAGTGAGACCTTGTTTCAAAATAAAAAATAAAATAGGGATGGGGTGTAGCTCAAAGATAGAAAGCCTCTGGGTTTGATCCCCAGTACCACACCATACAAAAAATAAAAATAAAATATGTGAGATATTTTAAAAAGAAAAATATAAGCTGGGCGTGGTGGCACACGCTTATAATCCCAGCATTTGGGAGGCTGAGAGACCAGAGGATACGGGTTCGCGGCCAGCCTCAGCTACCTAGTGAGGCACTCCGCAACTTAGTGAGACTCAGTTTCAAAATAAAGAATAAAAAATAGGGCTGGGAGTGTAGCTCGGAGGTAGAATGCACCTGAGTTCAATCCCCAGTACCGCAAAAAAAAAAAAAAAAAAAAAATATATATATATATATATGACACAGCTCTAGAAGTACTAATTATAAAAATCCAATAAACTTTAGTACTATGTTAGTATAGCCCCATGTATTAATATACATATACATATATATGCACAAATGTGTGCATATAAACAGAACAACCAGATATAAAAGATAAATATTTAAATATAAATCAGGTTTTTCACTATTAATTCATTTAAGGGGAAGTTTTCAAGCTAAATGCATATAATAATCAAAATCTAACCTTGCTTTTATGATTCAGCCCCAACTCATTACCCTGTTCAGGACTGGGGTGTCAAACATACTCTTTTTTGTTTTTGTAAAGAGGACTTTAAAAATAAAAAGCATTTATTATTTAATAAGATGGCCTCATTTATATTCAAATATCAACTATTTAATAGTTACTGGCACTTGAAATTAATATAAGAACAAAACCCTTTAAAATCTGAGATCCTACTAACCTGTCCATAATTAGTCCATGAGGAATAAACACCTTTTCCAAATCCTCAGCATAATGATTAGGTATACAAAATAAATCTAGGTCATAGCCTGCTTCATCATCACTAATCTGAAAAAGAAAGACAACTGTTTCAAATGAGAGCATTACAGGACACAAACATTTGGTTGGAGTTAGATGATAAACCTTAGTTTACCAGAGAAATTTAGGTAAGAGAAGGTAATTGAGAACAGTTAATTTTGTAGGTATGATAATAAATTAGTTACTTAAGAAAACTGTCCTAAGACATGAATAATTAAGAATGCAGAAGTAAAATAACATGATGAGTAATTTCCTTTAGATCACAAAGAGAAAAAAAATTTAAGTAGGTAAGACAAATGTGACAAAATGTTAATATTAAATGTGAGTGATTCATTATACTATTCTTTCCACTTTTTGTGAATGTGGAGGGGGTTCCTGGGAATTGAACCCAAGGACATTTCATCTGAGTTATACTCCCACTCTATTTTATTTTTTTTTATTTTGAAACAGAGTCTCACTAAGTTGCAGAGGTCCTCCCTAAGTTGCAGAGGTCTTTACTAAGTTGCTGAGGCTGGCCACGAATCTGCAATCCTCCTGCCTCAGCCTCCCAAGTATCCGACTTACAGGTATGCGCCACTCGGCCTGGCTTATTCTCTATACTTTTAAGGATATCTGAAAATTATTATAAAAATTTAATACAAAGCCAAGTGTTGTGACACATGCCTGTAATCTCAGTACTTGGAGGGCTGAGACAGGAGGATTGTAGGTCAGAGGCCAATATGTGGTAACTTAGCAATACCCTGATTCAAAAATTTAAAAAAGGGGGCTGGGGATGGAGCTGAGTGGTAAAGCACCTCTAGGTTCAATATTCGGTACCACAAAAAATTAATGCATTATAGTGTAACATGTTAAAATATCATACAGAACAAAAAACTGCTATGTCCCATCTCAAATCCAAATAGCCTCTTACTTCACAGTAGGGAAAACAACAAAAACAAAAAAGCTAAATGAGCTCACATGGTAATCCCAGGTTCTGGGAAGGTTGGGGCAGGAGGATCACAAGTTTGAGGCTACTCTGGGCAATTTAGCAAGACTCCGTCTCAAAATAAATAAATAAATAAAAATAAAAAGGGCCAAGCGTAGTAGTGCATGCCTGTAATCTCAGTACTTGGAAGGCTGAGAAAGAGGACTGCATGTTCAAGGTCAACCTTAGCAACTTAAACAGGGTCTCAACTTAGATCCTGTTTCAAAATAAAAATAAAATAGGGCTGGAGGTGTAGCTCAGAGGTGGAATACCCCTGGGTTCAATCCTCAGTACTACAAAATAAATAATGAGTAAATAAATACACACACACATACACACGGCTAGGGATATAGCTCCGTGGTAAAGAGCCCCTGGGTTTAATCCTGAGTGCCAAAAAAAATTTAAAGCTAAATTATACTTTAAAAACTTCTAGAAGTCTGAGATTAAAATCAACTTATGAGATACCTTCATAGCAGATATTCCAAAAGTGTCTAAGTAAGACCACATTATTTGTTGTCTTGGTATACATAGTCCCTGGGATACAAAATACTTAATAACCCCAATAATGTGGTACCTATGGTGATCGAAATATAAGAAAATCATAATGTATTATCTTTGGAAGGAAGTTATAGTGATTCTTTTTTTTTTGGTGCTGGGGATTGAACCCATGGGCGTTCTACTTCTGAGTTACATACCCATCCCTTTTTTGTTTTGAAACAGGGTCTCACTAAGTTGCTGAGGGCCTTGCTAAGTTGCCGAGGCTGCCTTTAAACATGTAATCCTCTTGCCTTAGCCTCTCAAGTACTAGGATTATAGGCATGCGTCACCACACCTGGCTTGATTTAATTCTTTACACCCAAAAAAGATGGGGCATTTTAAAACAATATACTAAATGAAAGCAAAATATTTAAAGTTTATTCAGAGAAATAAACCAGTAACCATTGTAATACTCTACTGTACATGATATTCAGGACTAAATATCATCTGAATACATTCATGAAGCTAATGGTATAAGCTCTAGCAATTTTCAAGAAATTCTGGTCAAATCATAATTAAACCTCATTATATCAGTTAATACCTATAGAGTACTTCCTCTCTCAGTTAGCATTTATTATATGCTTAAGAACAAGTAGTTTGACTCTCAAAATAAATTAAAAGATACATATGTAACATTTATAGTTCACAGAATCCAGTTGATTTTGAGGTTTCTACTCCTGAAAAATTTGAGGTTCACATTGTCTCTGTTTCAATCTCAAAAGCTCATTTTATGTATTGTCAGTTCAGCCTGTAGTGCCCTGCAGTGGGCAGAAGTCAATGCTGATTTGTTTTTAAACACAAATGAACTACTTTCATAAGCAGAAAATATTCTATTATTGGGGGGAAAGATTATTACAGATCTTCTAAGATTAAGAGAAGATGTATTTGCAGAATATTTTTCACTTCACATTTATATCAGAACACATTTACTACCAAAAATTGAAAACAGGACATTTGTATCATGTACAAGAGCATTCCAAGGATATTTTACAAGCAAGTAATGCTTTAATAAATTGTATAAAATGAAATTTAGTCCAAGTTTTGGGAAAAGATAAACCTTATTCAATTTTATGATACAATAAATATTCATGTCAGTCTCATCAGAATGAAAATGTACCATTTCACAGTGCTTTAAAATCAAGATCCAAAGTACCAAGATGACTTCCCTGAAGCAATTCATTCCTTTTTCCCAGTTACTCACTGCTTCTGTTATAAGTACAAACCAAGACTCACCCAGGACTCTTCAAAACTACTGCATCTTTTAAATGACTCAGTGCTTGGCTACAGGTTCTCCAGGTAGCCTAAGAACTTCAAGGATCTAGCTTGTTTCCACCATGTGTGGTGAAACACACTAATAATCCCAGAGACACGTGGAGGCTAAGGCAGGAGGATCACAAGTTTGAGGCCAGACTCCACAACTTGGTGAAACTGTCTCAAAATAAAAAGGTAGCTCAATGGTAGAGTACCCCTAGGTTAAATCCCCAGGACCACAAAACAGTCTTGCTTATTTCAATCAAAGTGAATGTGCATTGTGCCCAAAGTACATCTCAGACATGTAGTCTAAGAATATAAGACAGACTGGGCTGGGCTTGGTGGTACATGTCTGTATCCCAGTACTTGGAAGGCTGAGACAGGAGGATCACAGGTTAGAAGTCAGTCGGCCTAGATAACTTAGTGAGACTTTGCTGCAAAAAATAAAATAGGGATAGAGATGTAGCTTGGAGGTATAAAGCCCGTGGGTTCAATCCCCAATACTATAAACAAAGAGGAAAACAGCTCGACAGATGGGTACTCCGAAATAGGAATTATATCTCTGTCCACATACCAAATTGATTTCCAATCCAAAAGTTTTTATTTCAATCAAAACAGATTTATGCCAGGTGTGGTGGCACACACCTGTAATCAATGTGACTTGGGAAGCTGAGGCAGGAAGAAGCCTCTTTTTTTTACACCTGGACTAGTGATATAAAATAGAGATAATAAAGAGCTATTTTAGTTTTAATCACTCCAAACACCATAACTTCATGTTAAACAGGTCTAACAAACCTCAATGTCTACAAAAGCTAGACAGAAACATACATGGTGGTCTATAGTCCTATTAAATCATTTATCCCACCTGATACCGGTTATTATTTAACATAAATTGACCCCATCTGATATGAATAGTTAAGAACCTAGTGACTACATAGATAGGAAGGGTTAGAAAGTTGGGAATTGCAATATATTCAAACTATTAAAAATGCATTCAGCATCTACCTTAAGGCGTTGGACAGTAGGTTTTGTGGAGAATACAAGGATGATTATAAATTTAAAGCCCTTAAAAAGTTTATAATTGCCGGGCGTGGTGGCACATGCTTGTAATCCCAGCATTCGGGAGGCTGAGACCAGAGGATCAGGGTTCGCGGCCAGCCTCAGCTACATAGTGAGGCACTCCGCAACTTAGTGAGACTTGGTTTCAAAATAAAGAATAAAAAATAGGGCTGGGGGTATAGCTCGGAGGTAGAATGCCCCTGAGTTCAATCCCCAGTACCGCAAAAAAAAAAAAAAGTATATAATCTAGTGGAAAATGCATACATACAACTAACTGTACAGCATGAAAAAAACTATAATCTGCAACAAAGTCTAATTTGACAAACCCACAAATATGAATTATTAAATGCAGTTATATATGCACTAAAGATAAACTCAGAACCAAGGTCACCCAGCACCAAAGATTCCCTCTATAAGCAAAATCAAGCTTTAAGTATTTATTTTTCACAGTTTTGAAGACTGGGGAGACCTAGATCAAGGTGCTTGCCAGTTTGGCTTCACTCTAAGGCCTCTTTACTTCTGGCCTCTTTACTTCACTGTGTGCTCACATGACTTCTTCTATAGAAGCTCTCTGGTGCCTCTTCACAAGGGCACTAAGTGCATCAGATCAGGCCCTCCTTACCTAACTTTAATTATCTGCCCAAGGTCCCATCTACAAATACCATCACATTGGGAGAAAGTGCTTCAACATTTGAATTTTAGGAGAGAGGGAAACACAAAAACTCAGGACATAATAAACATCCAACATAAAAATAGCTAGTCTTGGATAGCTTTGAGGGAAACAATCCCAAAACATTTGGGGAGAGCTCTGAAGTGGCCAGAAGTAGTAGTAAACAAAGGGGTAGTTCTGATGTAGGACAGAAGGAATAAAATTTAGGCAGAAAGGAGACATTGGGAGGGAAAGGAAAAATATAGTTTTAAAATCTGGAGAGTTTTAGCTGACCCCACCCTATAGGGTGTGCTCAAAATCTTAGGAGAAAAGTCTAAGTGGGCCACACCTTTTTAATCCCCTGAATTCCAGCCCCCACCTGATATTCAGGACAAAGGTCAGATCTCAGCCAGCGACCACTTGAAACCTGAGGAGGAGGAGGATCCAACTTTTTCTGTGCACACCCTTCTTGGAAGGCCCACCTATACCTGTGAGGAGGAGGTCCGGACTTCTTCTGTGCCAACCCCCTCTCATATAAGGACTAAGGAGACAAGGACTTGCTCTCTTGCCCTCGTGCTGGCGTCTGGCCAGGAAGATGTCCGTCTGGCCAGGAAGATGTCCGCTCACCTGTTTTCTCCCCCAGTTCCTTATTTTCCTAAATAAATTCCTACCTTTTGTTCCTGACTGGCACATGTTAAAATTCTTTTTATCACGGAGGCCAAGGACCCATGAGTGGGGCAATGTTATCCCACAACAGTTCTTGCCATTTCCAGCTGAATTGGAGATCAAAGGATAGGTTATTAATAGCTCTGAGCTACTCACCATTATCCAGACATTTCAGAAATCTGTCTCTCCTCAGAGGTCCAGAACACATTTTAAAAAATCTAAACTTATTTGTGATATACTTGTCAGTTAGTAAATCTACACAGGTGCTTTTTACCTTTTGTCTAGAATAAAAATAAATACTTCTGCTATCATAAATTCCTGAAATAATTTTACCTCCCAGTAATACTGGCACTAATGTATGTGTGTGTTGCTATAGACTGAACCCAGGGGCATACTATCTCTAAGCTATACCCCCAGCCCTATTTTTAAAATTCTGAAACAGGGTCTCACTAAACTGCTGAGACTGTCCTCAAACCCGCTATCCTTCTGTCTAAGACTCCCAAGTACTAGGATTACAGGTGTGTGCCACCATGCCAAGGTTACAAAAAAAATTTTTTTCCTTGTAGTACTGGGGATCAAATCCAGTGTTCTGCTTCAGAGCTATATCCGAGCCCTATTTTACTTTTTATTTTGATACAGGCCTCACTCAGTTGCTGAGGTCCTCACTAAATTGTAGGAGCTAGCCTCAAACCTGAGATTCTCCTGTCTCAGCCTCCCAAGAACTGGGATTACAGGTGTGTACCACCATACCTGGTTCACACATTTTTAATAATTATTTTGTGTCAAATTTGTAATAATGGAGCCGGGCGTGGTGGCGCACGCTTGTAATCCCAGCATTCGGGAGGCTGAGACCAGAGAATCCGGGTTCGCGGCAGCCTCAGCTACCTAGTGAGGTACTCTGCAACTTAGTGAGACTTGGTTTCAAAATAAAGAATAAAAAAAATAGGGCTGGGGGTGTAGCTTGGAGGTAGAATGCCCCTGAGTTCAATCCCTAGTACCGCTAAATAAATAAATAAATAAATAAATAAATAAATAAATAAATACATAAATTGTAATAATGGCCTTCAAGAGAAAATTTGTGATTTACAAATAAAATTTCTAATTATAAAAATACACTATCTAACATTATAAGAAGCAAGGAAATTAACTCAAGTTAATAACGCTTGCAATATTCATTTATCATCTGTGACAAGGATTGCTTAAATCTCTTGGAAATAAAAAATGACAATGTTTGTGGACCCAAACAAGACAAAATGGGTGTGAGGAAGTGAGTCTTAAAATGAGATATGTAAGCTGGGCGTGGTGGCGCACACTTGTAATTCCAGCATTTGGGAGGCTGAGACTGGAGGATCCTGGTTTGAGGCCAGCCTCAGCTACTTAGTGAGGCACTCTGCAACTTAGTGAAACGCTGTTTCAAAATAAATAATAAAAAATAGGGCTGGGGGGTATAGCTTGGAGGTAGAATGCCCCTGAGTTCAATCCCCAGTACCAGGGGGAAAAAAATGAGAGAGAGAGAGATATGTAGCCAGGCGTGGTGGCACATGCTTGTAATCCCAGTACTTTGGAGGCTGAGACTGGAGGATCCGAGTTCATGACCAGCCTCAGCTACTTAGTGAGGCTCTCTAAAATTTAGTGAAACCCGGTTTCAAATAAAGACTAAAAATAGGACTGGGGGTGTAGCTCAGAGGTAGAATGCCTCTGGTTTTAGCCCCTAGTACCGAAAAAAAAAAGAGATATGTAAATTAAAAGATGTAAAATAATAGGTAAAACATATTTGATTTTATTTTTAGCAATCAACATTTCCAAGCTTCTAGAATGGACAGGAATCACTAAGCAGCACGTTTTTACCTTTCATAATTCATATACATTAAAATTCTCAAAAAAACAGATAATATAACATCCACTTGGAATAATTTGTGTAAATTCTGTACATAATAAAACCAAAATTATGAACTACTGATGCAGATATTTCTAAATGTAAAAATAATTTAAGCTAGTGGTATGCTCATCTTCCAATTTCATATCTTACAAATAAAATACACACACACACACACACACACACACACACACACACACACACACACTTGCTTGCCTTCCCTTCAAGGTTGAAAGTCATTGTAAGAATTAACATCAAGCTGTGTGTAGTGGTGCATGCCTATGCCTGTAATCCAATCTACTGAGGGGGTGGCAGAGGCAAGAGGATTGCAAGTTCGAGGCCAGACTGGGCAACTTAGACCCTGTCTCAAAATAGAATGAAAAGATTCTAGGTCATTTTCAGCAACTTAGCAAGACTCTGTTTCAAAATAAAAATAAAATGGGGCTGGGGTGTAGCTTGGAGGTAGAATGCCACTGAGTTTCCCCAGTATCAAAACAAAAAAGAGCTGGGAATATAACTTAGTGGTAGAGTGCTTGCCTACCACATGCATGGTTGTGTATTCAATCCCCAGTACCGCCAAAATAAATAAATAAAATCAGATTCCCAGGGCTAGGTGTGGTGGCATACACTTGTAATCCCAGGACGTCGGAGGCTAAAACAGAAGGATCACAGGTTTGAAACCAGCCTCATCATCTTAGCGAGGCCCTCTGCAACTCAGTGAGACCTTGTTTCCAAATAAGAAATAATATCTGGCTGGGGGTTGTAGCTCAGAGGTAGAATGCCCCTGGGTTCAATCCCCAGTGCCACAAAAAGAAAAATCAGATTCTCAGGTATAAATTATTACTCACTCTAGACAAGTGGTCTCATCACTGCTATATGTACATGTATATGAATTTACCCAACATCATAACCCTTCATTTTGTTAATGTGAAAGGTGGAATAATAAGCATGTTCACTCTGGACAAAAAATTATACCTATCAACTATCAGAAGCACAATGTTGAAGATAGTATTTTGAAGTGTTTGAATTCTTATCAGTAATATATCATTTTTTTGTGTGTGTGGTACTGGGGATTGAACCCAAGGGCATTCTACCTCCGAGCTACACCCCCAGTCCTATTTTTTATTCTTTATTTTTGAAATGGGGTCTCACTAAGTTGCAGAGGGCCTCACTAAGTAGCTGAGGCTGGCCACGAACCTGCAATTCTCCTGTCTCAGCCTCCCAAGTACTGGAATTACAAGCATGTACCACTACACAGGGCTAGTAGCACATTATTTTAAATGTCAGTAATTTGGTGGCCAATGGCAGGAAAATAACAATTGTGTCTCAATATTGAATTTAATGGAAGCAAAGACACTTTTCTATAGCAGATAAGTCCTACTGAATGCACATAATATAATTTAACAGAAAAGTAAAATACACAGCACACTTTCAGCATCCCTTCAACATGAGAGGAGGTAATTTGGTCTATTTACTGTCTAATGAACTACAGAAAACTAAAAAGCAAAAACTTTGCTGGGTGTAGGGTCACATGTTTATAATCCCAGCTACTGAGAGGCTGAGGCACAAAGATCTCTGGAGTCCAGGAGCCTGATGTCAATCTGGACAACATAGCTAGACCCTGTCTGTCACTTTAAAAAATGAATAAAGATGCACTAGCATACGCCTGTAATCCCAAATACTCAAAAGGGTACAGGAAGATCACAAGTTTGAGGCAGCCTTGGAAACTTAGTGAGACCCTGTCTCAAAAAAAAAAAAAAAAAACATTAAAAAATACTGGGGATGTAGCTGAGTGGTAGAGTGCCCCTGGATTCAATCACCAGTACTCCAAAATTGGAAAAAATCCCTAAATCTTTAAATAAGTTTTAAAAGTCAGTCATGCATGCCTATAATCTCAGTACTTAGGATGCTGCGTCAGGAGGTTTGACATTTGAGGACAACCTCAGCAACTGAGACCATGTTTCAAAATAAAAATAAAGTAGAGCTGGGGGTATAGCTCAGAGGTAGAGCACCCCTGGGTTCAATTCCCAGTACAAAAGTCCAAGAAACCTCTTCTCTGCTGATCTGGGTGGTCCTTTTCTTGCTGACTGTACTACCCAGGTACAAACAATAGACAGAAAACAATCATGATAGATCTATAGCATTTAAGACACAGTGGTACTCAAGTCATAGTAAGAAACCCCTAAACCAAACTGCTTCATTTTTTCATGGTCTAAAGGATTAATTCTGGTCTACACCTATCAACCAATGTAATTTTAAACCCTGATGATAACAATGATAGGACTGTGGGCAAAAGTGCATCATTTTACTAATCCTGTAAAAATTACTAGCAATGGCTGGAGGTCTTAACCCAGTGGTAAAGTGTGAGCAAGGTACTGGGTTCAATCCCTAGCACACACCCCAAAATGATCAGTAGAATAACACAAGTTCAGTTAGCAGGTTATTATATTTCTAGCACTACCATACTGAAATTTAGAAGATAGTCTATCTACATAAAGCATATCTGATGTTTCATTTTAATTAGCAAAAATCTAGAGGCTCTTTCTAAGATGACAGTTATAAGCAGCATGGGTTGCATCAGGCAAATATGGGGGCCAATTTCATCAAAATGTTCTAGGACACTATCTGTGCCTCCAAGGTCAATACTAGTTAGTGTTTATGTACTTAATATGTAACTTTAGCACATTTATATTAGATAATGTTTGCTAAACATTTACCTCAATGCCTAAGACGTAGTAAATATCTATTATTATCACTCCTAACTTAAAAATTCAGGTTAAGAGCAAGATCTGGGGCCAGAGAACTTAGGTTCAAATCATAGTAGCATTGTCAAGTGGGCTTAGGCCAAGTTACTTGACCCGTCTGAGCCGCATAATTTTTTTTTAAAGAATCAATTCAAGACGAGCATGGTGGTGCATGTCTGTGATCTCAGTTCTTGGGAGGATGAAACAGGAGTACTGCAGGTTCAAGGCCAACCTCAGCAACTTAGCAAGGCTCTCAGCAACTTAATGAGACTCTTTCAAAATAAAAATAAGGAACCAACCCAGGTGTCCATCAACCAATGAATGGATTACAAAACTATGAGAAATATACACAATGGAATTCTACTCAGCAATAAAGAATAAAATAATGTCGTTTGCAAGAAAATGGAAGGACCTGGAGAACATTATGTTAAGTGAGATGAGCCAGTCACAGAAAGTCAAGGGACATATGTTCTCTTTAATATGTACAAGCTAGGGAATAACTGGGAATATTAGAGGGGCTCCAGATAATGGAGGAGAAACCTCAGTGGAACTAGGTAAGTGATCTAAGGAAAAAGGAGGGGGAAGATTGAGGTTTATTACTGGAAGTACTAGCATTGACTGTGTGTACATATGTGAAAATTCTAATATCAATCTCAGTACTCTGTATGGGAAGGGGGGAGATGAGGGGGAGCCAAGTGCTGTGTGCATGAATGTCATTGTCAACATGATTTACACTATGATGTGAGACCATAATGCACCAATAAAAGCACATAAAATAAAAATAATTTTAAAAAAATAAATATATAAAAATAAAAAATAGGGCTGGGGTATATATATGGCTTAGAATAGTAAGTAGCACAGAGCAAGCACTATTTAAGTGTTATTGCTAACATGCAGAAAAATTAGGACAAAGAAATTTTAAAAAAGGAACAGGAATTTGCAAACTAAAAACAACAAATTTCTTGATGTTCAAACAAAACTAACAACATGCAGTTCTAGTATGTATACTGTGGCAGGCATCATGCCCCTAAGCTACCTAACTTCCTCAGCAACAGAATAAGTCATTTCCATTTGCTGAGCACCCACTGTGATTACTACACCACTTACATGCATAAGCTCTGGAGATAGACCTAAAGACTCAGAGCTCTTCTTTTCACTTATTTCCTGCCCCAGTGCTGGGCTCTTACCCACGTCCTTGTTCTAGTATGCTCTACTACTGAGCTACAGCCCCACATCCTCTCCTTCTCTTAATAACTCTGTGATTTAGGGTGTATTTGTTAACCTCTCTGAGATTTGGAAGATTTCTCATTCTGTAAAATGGTAATGATCAATGAACCTGGCATGGTGGCACACACCACCCCAGTACTTGGGAGGCTGAGAAAGGAGGATTTCAGGTTCAAGGCCAGCATCAGCAACCCAATTTCAAAATAAAAAATAATTTAAAAAGGGCTGGAGAAGCCGGGCATGGTGGCGGACGCTTGTAATCCCAGCATTCGGGAGGCTGAGACCTGAGGATCCGGGTTCGCGGCCAGCCTCAGCTACCTAAGTGAGGCACTCCGCAACTTAGTGAGACCCGGTTTCAAAATAAAGAATAAAAAATAGGGCTGGGGGTATAGCTCGGAGGTAGAATGCCCCTGAGTTCAACCCCCAGTACCAAAAAAAAAAAAAAAAAA